>QANY01002371.1:1798036-1950561 GCA_003255025.1 Datisca glomerata
ATTTAGTCATCATGTAGACTACACGATGGTTACGCGAGATGAATGTAACCATTAGGTATCTCGTGTAGGCGACACGATAACTACATGAGGTCCGTGTTCAAGAAGAAGAATGGTAGAAAATGATTTTGAAAATACCTTCTCTCCAACTACTGATGTCCAGAAGCTTTTTTCTTCTTCCTCCTAGTAGGGACCAATGAAAGAATTGTCAACTAAAAATGTAAGAAATATAAATTAGTATATGTGAAAGTTATATAAATTAGGGTACGGTTCTCCTTCCCCAACAGAAAATACTCTAGCAAATAAATCAAAGTCATCTTGACCCCATCAGAATCTGACTTATATTAAGAGAGTCTGTTGGGGCCACGTGTCTTCTTCTCATCCAGGACTTCACCGAACTTTAGTCTGGTCATCAACGAGAACTCCTTCTTGGAGAAGCACAGTGGTTACTCGTTAACAAGAAATCAGATTTCCCCATGTGGCCTACACCAGGCTTACACGACCTTCGTGTAGTCCCTGTGTAGCCTACATAAGGCTTACACGACCCTCGTGTAACCTAGAAAATAGACATCCACCAAGACCAGAACCTTAGAAACCAAAAGAAAAACATTAAAAAACTCAGGAGAAAAAATATCAGAAACCCAAAAAATATATATTAGAAAAAAATAACCTTGTTGTGATTCGTGTTGGTCATCGCGGCGAGTGCACGGCAGAAGCGTGGCCTTTTAAAAAATAAATTTTTAATAAAAATTGAATCTTTTAATAAAATCAAACTTACACAACGCCACGATAACCAAATAAAAAATTTTATTGAAAATTATTTTTCAATCAATCAGGATCCATTATACATTTATAAGTTCAATCTACAACATACAAGGTTAGAAATCATATAGCTCTTGTAGTCTATATCAAATGTCCTTATAAAAACTGATCGATCCTTCGTTCCCACGAAATCGTTCCAACGATCCGTAGACTCCGAGATCCACACCAACAACTTCCAAATCAATTCCCAACGCATTAAGACGTGTGTGAGTACGTAGAATATTACTAAGATACTTTTTCTATCTCTAGATGTTCTCAACAGATGAGATCTAGAGATTTACTGAGAATGACTTCAGTGAGATGATTCTCTAAAAGAACGTGATGATTATTCTTTTAGAGATTTGATTAACCTTTAATCATAGAAGAAAATATTTCTGGCACCAATCGTGTTCTCAATTCAACTCTTGATTGACGAACTGATGTTTTTATCAACTAATTATGTCCTCTTCTTTTTTTTAACAACCAAGGCAATTAGAATAATACCTGTATATATTCTAGATAATGGCGTATCAGGTTTTTATGGATAAACTGAAATAATATTTAATTGTAAAATTACCAATTACAGTGGAATCCGCTGCAATTGTGCATAACTGTAGTGTCACATGGCACTGCAGTGTTGCACACTCACTACTGTAGTGCCACGTGGCATCACACTAGTCCATGTCAATTTCTGATACCATATCAATGATTGACATGTGGTAATTACTGTGAATTAAATATTTATTGTAATCAGATAATTATCTAGATATCAATTAATTCAAAATTAACATATCTGATTATCTCTATCAACTAACTTATTTGTTATTTCATAAATAACATATTTAGTTGATTTAAATTATTATTTAATAATAATATAATTATCTAATTTCATAAATTAGATATTCTGCCTCACTTACCGATAATTAAAAAAATTGATAATTATATATATGTATATATATATATACATATATATAATTTCTAAAAATTATAATTATATATATAAATAATTCAATTAATTAATGCTTAATTAATTAATCATACATAATTATATACTTGCCACAGAATGAAAATTCTTTTTACAAGTCAGTCATTTTCTCATATCATGAAATATTCACACCCTAGACAGCGTACTATAGAGGTGACTTGGAGACCATAGAACTATAATCCTAAACTACAATAAAATAGATTATATTAAACTTTTTAATTAAATAATCTTATTTATTGATTCCATTATTACTCCCCTATAAATATGGAATTGCACTCTTAGATATTATAGAAAGTATTTACAGAGTATTCTCATGTAGTCCACTAATATAATCATTTCATGTAGTTATGTCCTCCAATTATTGGTTCGTAAATTAAAATTATTCAAAATTACCATTTTACCTTTTTAATTATCTTTTGATCTTTAAATATCATTAATCCACTAGTGAATGACTAATTTATAATCTTATTATAAATTTGAGCTCAATAACCATTCAGTTCTAGAACTAACACTTAAGTGAACCAATATAAGTGAACCAATATATGATCCGTTAGGAAAGTTTAGATTCCAAATCTTGTAAGATCATGTCCCCAGCCATCCACATCACTAACTCTCCAAAATAAAAGTCGCTAGCTTGATTAACAAATATACCTTAACGAGTGAATCAAGAGAGCCAATAGACATGTGTAAGAGTTCATGACTACTCAAGATTCAAACTGATCTACATATGATCATCGAATTGATGTGTATTAAATCTTTATGATAAACAACACGTTAATAAAGATATTAATTCACATCGGGACCTACTCATATATAATCTTATTATATAAAGTATCTTCACCAAGATGTCTTTTCACATCAATGATCCGGATTTAGATCACACGCATTCATAATACTTAGTGAACCGTACTAGCAACCATTCATTAAAGATTTCATACTTTAATATGTTACTGACGATTTTATTCATTGTCTATGATCTTAATCCTCTCGTACTAATACAAGATCATAGTCTCATTAATAAATATAAATTTTTTATATATTTATATGAATTATTCAATAATAATTTAAAAGAACAATTATAAAAAAAATGTAATTATCTTTAAATTTCATATCAAAATGTCAATACACATGTTTTGAGGGCGTAATCCCTAACAATCTCCCACTTCCCCTAATGCAAATGTGGCATCTCTCTTAATTTCCTGTTACACACATAACCCTAAAATGATTTCGCAGGAAGTGTCTTTGTAAAATGATCAACCATGTTCTGTTCTGATGTTATCTTCATAACAGTCACATCTCCTCGATGCATGATCTCTTTTACAAGATGATATTTCCTCTATATGTTCTTGCCCCTCTTGTGACTCCTCAATTTCTTGGAATTTGCTACCGCCCCATTATTATCACAGTATAAGATCAGTGGCTTGTCCATATCTGAAACTACTTCCCGATCAGAATAGAACGTTTTGAGCGATACTGCCTCTTTCGCAGCTTCACAAGCCGCTATATATTCGACTTCCATAGTGAAATCTGTAATGCTGGATTGTTTAATACTTCTCCAAACTATAGCTCATCCACCTAGGATGAATACTGATCCAGATGTCAACTTTCGACTGTCTCTGTTTGATTGAAAATTAGAATCAGTATATCCCGTGGAGTTCAGGTTTTCACCTAAATAAACAAGCATATAGTTTCTCGTTCTCTTAAGATACTTGAGAATGTGCTTTATTGCAATCCAGTGTTCCAAACCTGGATTCGATTGATGACTAATAATTCCTACTGTATAACATATGTTCGATCTCGTCACAACATGGCATACATGAGACTTTCAACTGCCGAAGCATAGGGAACCTCTCTCATATCCTCTTCCTCCTAATGTGTCTTAGGACATTGTTCCTTGGAGAGGACAATTCCGTGTCAGGTCGGTTGTTGTCGGGTCGGTTGTTGACATTTCTTGGAATTCTCCATAGAGAATCTCTCCAGCACCATATCAATATAATATGCTTGAGAAAATGTCAAGAACTTGATCTTTCTATCTCTTACGATTTGGATGCCTAGAACATAGCTCGCTTCTCCCAAATCTTTCATTTGAATTTTCTCAGCTAACCATTTTTTACCTTTGATAAAGTTTCTACATCATTCCTAGTGAGTAAAATATCATCAACATAATGAACAAACCATTATCTTATATTTGGTGTATTTATAAACACATGTTTCTTCAACATTTTGCTCGAAGCCATAAGACTTTATAATCTCATCAAAGGTAAGATTCCAAGATTTAGATACTTGTTTTAATCCATAAATGGATTTAAGCAACTTGCATACTTTCTGATCTTGCCATTTTCGTACGAACTATTCTAGTTGCATCATATAAATGCTTTTTTCAAGAGAGTCATTCAGAAAAGCTATCTTGACGTCCACTTTCCATATCTCATAGTCAAAACTAGCGGCTATGGACAAAAGGATGCAAATGGATTTTACCATAGCCACATGGGAGAATGTCTCTTCATAATCGACTCCCTTCCTTTGTGTATAGCCCTTGGCTACTAACTGTGCCTTGAAAGTTTCTACTTTTCCATTGTCACCTCTTTTCTTCTTGAAGATCCATTTATAACTAATGGGCCTGACATCTTTAGGTTGGTCTACAAATTTCCAGACGGAATTGGAATACATAGATTCAATTTCCTAGTTCAAGACATCTTGTCATTTCTCATTTTCAGGATCATCCATTGATTTTTCATAAGATAATGGATCGTCCTTATTAGTGTCTGACACCAGGACATTTACCTCTAGTTCGTAGCGAACCAATTGTCTCACAACCCTCCCACTACGATGTTGCACCGGGGTTTCATTTGTAGAACTATGGTTTCTCTGATTTGTCGTTTATCAATAGAAATTGAAGGTGGTCTGAGATCATCAGTCGCTAATTCCTCGAGAACTACTTTGCTACGAGGTTTGTATTTTTGCATATAGTCATACTCAAGAAAGGTTGTATTTGTCACACAAACACCTTTTTGATAATTGTGACTATAAACGTACCCACCTCTAGTCTCTAGAGAATAGGAAATAAATATGCATACCTCAGACTTTGAGTTTAACTTTCCGGTCTTGGGTCTAAGAACATGAGCTGGACACCCCCATATACGAAAATGACACAAACTAAGTTTGGAGTCATTCTATGACTCTAAAGGCATCTTACTTACAAACTTAGAGGGCACTACATTCAAAATGTAAGTGACAATGATGAGTAGCTTTAACATTGACCTAACTATATCCAATAAGGTTCAATTTCTCCTCTCTGCAACACCATTTTACTGTGGTGTTCCAGGTGCTGTGAGTTGGGATATGATTGATGTGAGTTGGGATATGATTGATGTGAGTTGGGATATGATTGATGTGAGTTGGGATAAGATTCCACACTACAGCAAATAATCATTGAATTCTAAATCTAAGTATTCACCACCTCGATCGGATCGAGAGTTTTCAATGATTTACCTAATTGCTTTTAAGATTCAGCCTTGAAGTCTTTAAACTTTCCAAAAGTTTCAGATTTTCGATGCATTAGGTAACTATAACCATATCTTGAGTAGTCGTCAATGAAAGTGACAAAATATTTATACCCACCTCTAGCTTATACATTGATCGGTTCACAAACATCACTATGTACTAACTCAAGTGGTTCTTTGGCTCTTTGACCCGTTCCTGTGAAAGGTTTCTTGGTCATTTTATCCTCTAGACAGGATTCACAAACAAGAAGAGTTCCAACTTTTAGCTCTCTCAAAGAAGTATGATTTGTTAACATGTTTAACCTATCTAGATTAATATGTCTCAACCTAAGAAACCATAAATATGTGTTAATAAACATCGTTCAAAACTAAGTAATTATATCTAAAAAGTAAATGGACTGTCCCTAATACTTTAGCTGACACGAGTGCACCATTGCCAACTCTCAAAACGACATCGTCATCAACCAACTCCCTTAACGAATCAAGCATCTGCAAAGAAGAACATACATGGTTAATGACTCCTGAATCAAGTATCCAGGATGACAACCTGTAAAGATTCCATAATCTCATAAGCAGTCTCCAAGCTTTCATGTTTGGTTCTTAGAACATTCATGCTCACAAGCATGTAGCACTTCACCTTATTGTTTGATATGATCCAAGTATAATATTTATCCCTAACATTCTTAGGGGCATTAACAGCGGGCTCCTCAGGACATTCCTCAGTAAGAACGAACTTATGGTTCTCACAAAATCAGCATTAAGTTCATATTTGATTTCCAACTTACGAAATTATCACCATTCAATTTTTAAAGAGCGAGTAAAGCAGTAACAGGGTTACTCATGGTAAACATAATATTGATAACTGAAATTTAAAATATACATGATTCGATATAATTGATAAAATATCTAGAATTCAAAAAATAAACGTGATGCATGAATGCAATCATAATAAACACACAAATTTAGCATTTACTAATCATAATAAAATAACCTAACGATTAATGTGTTGTCTTAGGGTTGGTCAGATTAACCTTATACCGACTATGACACATTCTCATCCTTATTAATTAAAACTTAAAATATCTCATATTTTCTCTTTTAACAATAAGATATCGCTTGTTCGGTCAAGTCACAACTATCCACATGAAAGTTTAATTGTTACTTTATGAGTGTAATCATTATTTCAGATTTCATGACTTCATTTAGAATATGTCGCCTTAGGGTCGATCAAAACTAAACTACATCATTTCCTCTTATCTTCTTAAGAAGTCCGACATTGGTATTTGTACAACTCGAAACCTTCCTTAGGGGGATGAAAATAAAGTTATCTCGAGGGCCTCACTGCACCTTATGGTGTTGTACTAATGATGGAGACCATAGGTTACATTGATATGTCAACCTTCTCCCACTCATTATTTTAGGATAATGTGTTTCTATTTTAACTAATCAATTAATTCCAAATTAATTTACTAGTTAAAATAATAACCCTATAAAATAATAACCCAATCTCATTGAACTAAGTTCATTTAACTTTCTGAAGTGCCTAAGTCATAATTATGTAACTTAGATTAACTAATTAATTATATTCATCAAACTTTAATAAAACTCTCTTACTAAAGTCGGTTAACCTAAATGTTACTATAGTCTTTAGTGTGGTGTGATTACCAAGTCTTAACTTGCTAAAATCTAGCAGTTTATATGTAATTGATTTCATAAAACAATACATATAAACATATTAGGGCGATCCTAACAAATCATGTTTCTAAAGATGAGATGCATGATTAAATAAAACTGTGTGCGATTTTCATGTGATCGATTAATGCATGGACATGTTATCAAACATAACAATCAAAAAATTATTTAACAATTAAATAAAATAACAATTGACCGAGTGAGTATTGAGTATTTTTAAATTACAACCCTTGAAATAAAGAAATAAAATTATAAAGCGGACTTCAAGAATACATATTTCCCAATATTACCTTCTCCTCATGATGTCCATCTCTTTATAATCTTCAAGTTTTGAACAAAACCATTTTTAATTAGAAAAACTATTTTTCTTAATTAAAATAATTTCTATAATTATCTTTTTTAATATAGTTGACTTTGACATAGTCAAATAAACACTTTATTTGATTTGGTCAAACTTGGGTCAAATCCAATCAATCTATTAGTTTTTAATTTTCATAAACTCAAAAATTAATAATTAATTTTAAAATTACATTAATTTCAAAATTTAAATGGATGATTAAAAGAGTTTGGGTTTTAATGAAGTACATAGGTCATAGAGTTTGTTGCATGATTTGTTGAAAACTTTCCTAAAAATGTTTCGACAGTTGTCACCAACGATAGAACTCTCCGATCGCCGCACATCACCACCGTTGCCCGTCTCACCGCCCGTAACCGCTTGCCGTGCTGGACAGCGACTGTTCACCACCGGTACAGTACTGCCGGCACTATTCACCTCCGCCGCAACAATTAATTTCTGACGTGAACAGTATTTTCGTGTGAACAGTAAATTTCTACCGTTCGACTCGTTCGTTATTCGTCTTCACGCGTTCGGAATAATCATAATAATATTCAAAATAAAATTACAAAAATTCTCACACCTCAATTCGCCTTACAAAAGATCTAGAAAAAATTAAAACAAAATCTATCTCAATAATCACCATACAATTAACGATTCATTATTTTTCATACATTCAAAAAACATAACCATCAATCATCATATATATCTCATATTATATGAATAATGCAAGAGAGTCCACGTAACATTTAACATATAATATATATAAAGATCACTTTAATACCACTTGTTGGTCGTCGTGGCGCTTGCGCGGCGGAAGCGTGGATGTATGTGGGCTTTTAAAATATTAAACTTTTTATAAAAATTGAATCTTTTAATAGAACAAAACTTGCGCAACGCCACAGTACCAAATAAAAACTTTTATTGAAAATTCTTTTAAAATTAGTCAGGATCCATTATATATTTATAAGTTTAATCTACATCATACAAGGTTAGGAATCATATACCTCTTGTAGCCTATATCAAGTGTCCTTGTAAAAATCAATCGATCTTCCGTTTCCATGAAATCTTTCCAACGATCAATAAACTCCAAGATCCACACCAAGATCTTACAAGTCAATGCTCAACGTACTAGGACATGTGTCTGCATGTAGAATATTACAAGACACTTTTTCTGTCTCTAAATATTCTTAACACATGAGATCTAAAGATTTATTGAGAAGGACTTTAGTGAGACGATTCTCTAAAAGAACGTGATGATTATTCTTTTAGAGATTTGATTAAAGTTTAATCACAGAAGAAAATCTCTCTGACACCAATCGTGTTCTCAATTCAACTTTTACCTGACAAACTGTTAATCTAATCAACTGATTATTTTCTCTTTTTTTAACAACCAAGTTCATGTCTATATTCTAGATAATGGTGTATCAGATTTTTAGGGATAAATTAAAATAATATTTAATTGTAAAATTATCAATTGCAGTGGGAACCTGCAATTGTGCATAGCTGTAGTGCTATATGGCACTGCAGTGTGTCTTACGGCACCACAGTAGTGGCGCTACAGTATTGCACACTCACTACTGTAGTGCCACGTGACACCAAAAAGTTCACGTCAATTTCTGATACCCTGTCAGTGATTGACACGAGACATTACTAAAAATTAAATATTTATTTTAATCAGATAAATATCTAGATATCAACTAACTCAAAATTAACATATTTGATTATCCTTATCAACTAACTTATCTGTTAGTTCACAAATAACAGATTTAGTTGATTTAAATTATTATCTAATAATAATTTTATTATCTAATTTCACTAATTAGATATTCTGTCTCACTTATCGATAGTTAAACAAATCGATAATTATTTATATAGATATATATATAATTTCCAAAAAATATATTTAAATATATAAATAATTCAATTAATTAATCACACATAAGTATCTCGTAATTATGTACTTGCCCCAGAAAAAAAATTCATTTTGTAAGTCAGTTTTTTTTTCATGTCCTGAAATATTTACACTCTAGACAGCGTAGTATAGAGATGACTTGGGGACCCTGAACCTATAATCCGAAGCTCAAATAAATCATATTATTAATTAAACTCTTTACTTAAATAGTCTTATTTATTAATTTCATTATTATTCCGCTATAAATATAGAATTGCACTCTTAGAGATTATAGAATGTATTTACAGAATATTCTCATATAGTCCACTAACATAATCATTTCATGTAGTTCTGTCCTCCGATTATTAGTTCGTAAATTAGAACGGGTTAAAATTACCGTTTTACCCATCTAATTACCTCTTGATCTTTAAGTACCATTAATCCGATAGTGAATGTCTAATTTATAATTTTATTATAAATTTAAGCTCAATAAGTATTCAGTTGCAGAATTAATAATTAAGAGAACCAATATACGATCTGTTAGGAATGCTTATATTCCAAATCTTGTAAGATCATGTCCCCAGTCATCCACATCACTGAATTTCCAAAATAAAAGTCACTATCATGATTAACAAATAGACCTTAATGAGTGAATCAAAAGATCCTATAGACATTCATAAGAGTTTATGACTACTCAGGATTCAGATTGATATACGTATGATCATCGAATTGATGTGTATTAAATCTTTGACACATTAATAAAGTTATTAATTCACATCGGTCTTGACATATATAATCTTATTATATAAAGTAATTCACTAAGATGTCTGTTCACATCAATGATCCGGATCTAGATCACACGTATTCATAATATTTAGTGAACCGTACTAGCAATCATTCTTTAAAGATTTTATACTTTAATATATTACTGACGATTTTATTCATTATCTATGATCTTAATCCTCTCATACTAATGCACGATCATAGTCTCATTAATGAATATGAAATTTTCAGATATTTATATAAATTATTCAACAATAATTTAAAAGAACAATTATAAAAAAAATATAATCATCTTTAAATTCCATATCAAAATGTCAATACACATATTTTGACGGCATAACCCCCAACAATTCGAACATCCATAAAAAATAGAAACGCAAAAATCTAGAAAAAGACCTTCAAAAACCCAGAAAAGACACTTCAGAAACCTAGAAAAAATACCTCAGAAAACCAGAACAAAAACTCAGGAACCCAAAAACTTACCTTATTGTTTTTCCTTGCTGTGGGAGACGAAGACTCAAGGATTTGTAGAGAGAGATAGAGATGTTGCGACTTCGAGAGAGAGAGATAGTAACAGTAATAAAGAAATGAGGGAAATGCAAGTGACGTACACGAAGGGGTGGAGTTTCATGTAATCATCACTTTTTTTCAAGCCGTCATTTGGAACTCGTGAATGGGTTTTTTGGTAACTTCATAAGCTGATTTTGAATTGAAGGCGGGTCAGGGGTCAGAGTAAACAAAAATTAGTGTAAGGGTCTAATTCTATAAAATTATTAGTATATGAGTCTACTTTAGCAAAAAATCCTTTTACTTTGAGAGATTTTTTAACAATATAAATACCGCTCTCCTACTTCTAATTAAATTTGACTTTTTGCATAGTAAAAATCAATTGTGTTCTTTCTATTTTAAGACTCATGGACCCTACAATTTCTCACTTACTTCTGTTTCTCTTTTGTTTTGTTTTTCTTCCAATTTGGGGTTCTCTTCTCTTCGTATTCTCCATTTTTTTAGCTTCTTCACATGGACCCCTCTCTCTTTCTCTTTTCTCTTTTCATTATATCATTCATTCACTCAATCTTTCACTTGTTTCCTCCATTGATGCAAACTCTCACTCATATCTTCTATTAGCACAAAACCCTAAACTTGTTGAAAATTATTCTTGTTAGATATTCACTTAGTTATTGTGCATTTGAGTTAGAAAATTCAAATATGTATTTATAAAAATCAAACTTTTATATGACTGATTTATATGAGTTGATATAATGGATTTGATTACACAATGTTATACTATAGTCTAGTATGCTACTAGACTGCTAAACTAGATTGCTAGACTATAATATAGGATATGGCTAACTGCTAGACTATAGTATTCATACACTTGAACAAAATTTAATTATAAATTAATCTTTACCCATACACATTTAAGCTCGAGTGTAGCAAACATCAATGTTCTAATCAATTTCTTTATTGTTAGACTGATAGACTTCTAATTATTGGTAAGCTTGACACGTCACAATTATATTAAATGTTTAAATATTTGAATTGTCCAATCTTACACATATATTAGTATATTTAGTACTTGCACTTAAGAATCAGTAAGCATACTATATTAGAATCAGTAAGCCAATAACTATATGAGAACCAGTAAGGATATACTGTTGGTTTTGATTGATGGGCTTGTTGTAAGTTTGGTGGTTTACGTTATGATATGATGACCTCAAATGTAGCGGAGTCTGTGAACAATGTCTTGAAACATACTTGTCAGTTTCCAATAACGAGTATACTTGATTACGTGCAAGATATGTTTTGTAAATATGTTGATAATGATAATGAATATTATGAGACTCAAATTTTTACATTATGTGACTAAATTAATTATTTTTTTCATATACTAGGTAGCTAGACCATGGTCTAACAGTTTTGTGTTAAAATTAACACTTGGTAGACCATGGTCTAACAGCTTTGTGTTTAAATTATTATCTATTAGACCATAGTCTAGCAGAGAAAACATGAACTGGGCAATATGGGTCTGTAACTATGACATCCCAAACAACCTCCATTAACAATATAAGATCAACTGAAAACATAATTTTTTTATATGCCAGGTTGCTAGACCATGGTCTAGTAGTTTTGTGCTAAAATTAACACTTCCTAGGCCATGGTCTAGTAAAATATTGTCTGCTAGACCAAGTCTAGCAGAATATTATCTGCTAGATCACGGTTTACAGAAACATGGTAATATAGAGTCTGTAACTATGATATCCTAAACAACCTGCGTTAATAATATAAAATCATTTAAAACAAAAAATTCATTCCTGCATTAACAATATAATATCATCTCAAAACAAAATAATATATAGGCTGATTCAAATTCCTAACAGAGACAGAACAATAATTAAACAGATTCAAATTTCTAATAGAGACAATAATATCTAAGTATATTCAAATTCACAATATCTGTGTTCCATGATTTACAGTATGAAAGTTCTAATACATTAATATTGATCCACATCCTATCCAAATACAACTCTCTAATAACATAATAAACATCCTAAAATCTAGAGTCTTCAAAGTCATGCCCATGATAAAAAATATCAACTGTCATCTTCTCTCGAAGCTTAGTCATTCTACTTTGAGTACATCCAGACAAGCCCTGACCCAGACACAATAACTCCATAAGTTTCAATGCAAACATGCCACAGTCGCACTTATATGTACACAATAAATTGAATGTCAAATAACCAAATTTATCACATAAACAATGAGGTTTACGTAGTTTATTGTTGAGGAACTTTGATGCGGATAAGCGACCAATTTGCATTAATGGATGTTATTTTGGTCCGTGCTTTATAAAAGTCACAGTGGTGTAGACCAACACGAGAGGAGCGAGAAACAGGCTTCTTCTTGTCCCTGTCCTTGTTAGAGGAGTCGGACTTGCCCATTATCAGACATTTGGCTCCCTTCCGAAACATTTTCTCGAGAAATAAACAAAAATCAAAGAGATAGGGCTTATGTTTACACATTTAGCTCTGAGGAGTCAAATCGAATCGAATCGACAAAAGCGTAAAGGGGAAAGCTCTGAGATGAGAAGAAGACGAAGACATAGATGACGACGGATTGGACCGCGACTTACACAAATAAAGAAAAAGACTTGGGGAATTAGGATCTTGACCTGGATTAAGTTGTTACATTATTCCCCGAAGACTATTTTACCCTTCACATTCACCTGGAATTACGAGGGTTGAAGCCATACCTGGTCAGAGAGAGAAGCTTCGGCTTCGCTAGAGGAGACGACTTCACTAGAGGAGAAGGGTTGGGAGACAGAGGACACTATCGTAGAGACGAAGGGAAACACAAGGTAATCACAGAGATGGTAATTGCATGTAATCACACAGTAATTGCAGATACTATCGATCGGTAATCCAGCGGCTTCTAGAGACAAACGATACTATCGTAGAGATGGAGAGAAACATGATGTGAAATTTCATTAGAGACAAGGATTTCACAGAGATGAAGGGAAGCAAAGACAAGGGAATCGCATGAGAGGTTTCTTTGGCAGAGGGGTTTCATAGAGAAGCATTTGATAGAGAAGGGTTTTGGGAGACTTAAATATGTCTTTTATTATATTTAAAAAATCACAAATCTTTCTAAAGGGCATGTATTAATACGCTTAAAACAACACAAGAGGCTTTTATATCTTTAAAATCTGTCTGGAGAGTCTTTTTATGAGAATTTCCATTAAGATCCTATGAGTTGTTTTAATTATTTTTAGGTTTTTTGATAGATTAAAATACTTATTTACTCCCATGTAGTGAAAAAGTCTAATTTGAGTCTCATCTCCCAACTTTATCTCAAAATAGTCAACAGAGATAGAAAGAGTTCTTGCGACTTCATCCCTTCCAAACCCATTGAACTCTCTCACCCTTTTCGTCGTCAATTTCGTTGCCGACAGAGGTTGCCAACAGACCCCATCGAACTCGCTCTTCAGTCCTTCCTCTCCAGTGAACTCTCTCTCTCTCTCTGACAGTACTCTCTCCGAAGCTTCTACCCAACGTTGTTGGGCATGGTAAGAATTCCATAAACTCTTCTTGTTTTTAGATTCCATAAATTCATGGGTTTTTAGACGAAATTCAACACTATAGTATATAAAGGATAATAATATAAAAAAATGGTTATGGGGTAAGATTCCAGAAATTTCAGAAATTGTTGCAAAAATTATTTTTAGATTCCAAAAATTCATGGGTTGCAAAAAATATTTTTAGATTCCAGAAATTAATGGGTTCAATTTTCTGGAGGTAAAAATTGTAACTTTTTTTATTTTTGCTTTGTTTTGTTTTAGTTGAGTTGCAGTTTTGATGTCCATGAAAAGTAAAATAAGAATTTTCCATGACTACGCTAATGTTAGATGTATAAGGATTTTTATTGATAATACTGGTAAATGAGAATTTTCAATGACTACGCTAATGCTCCATTATGTTAAAAATATTACACCAATGAGTTCATTCTATGACTGAGTCTATTTATCCAGTTGATAGTTGACAAGATTGGTAAATATCAGATTGTGTTAGATGTGTTATAGTGTTGTCACGAAATAGTAGACGACCATTTGAAAGATGTAGGAAGAAAAGAATATCTTCGGTTGGTGAAGCACTTAAACGAAAGACGTGTGGTAGATGTGGTGGGCTAGGTCATGATAGACGGACTTGTAAAAAGCCGATTTGTTTCTCACCAAGACGGCCCGCGGCTTGATGGTGATGATTTTTATTAATAGATCAAAACATTTTTTGTGTGAATGTATCACGGTAGGATTTCACAATTGTTGATATACTTTGTTAAGAGTTGCGAAGATGTTAAGGAAAGAGGAAGTTGTTAATAGATCAAAACATTTTTTGTGTGTAAACATGCTTTATAAATATGCTGATAATGATAATGTTTGTGAGCATTCTCTGACTCTTTTATGTATTATTTTACATACCAGGATGCTAGAGTACAATCTAGTAAGATTATTATGCTAAACTATGGTCTAGCGGTGTTGTGTTAAAATTAACACTTGCTACACCATGGAATTTATAATTATGACATCCCAAACTATTGAACCATTCATGCATTAACAATATAATATCATCTCAAAACAGAAATAGTTATTTTGCGTGTCAGGATGCTAGACTACGGTCTAGTAAGATTATTATGCTAGACCATGGTCTAACGATGTTGTGTTAAAATTAACACTTGCTAGTCCATAGTTTAGCAGAACAAACAGAGACATAACAATATGATGTCTGTAATTATGACATCCAAAACTATTGATCCATTCTTGTATTAACAATAAAATACCATCTCATTATATTCAAAACAGAGACATAACAATATCTAAGTATATTCGAATTCTAGAAAGAGTCATAGTATCTGTGTTCCATGATGTGATATGAAAGTTTCAAAATATTAACATTGATTCACATCCTATACAACTGCAACTCTCTAGAGTTCTCAATGTCATGTGGAAGAATATAAACTGCCATGACAAGGGATTTTTTTAAACAGAATAAACGATGCAACGGATTGGTCGGGTCCAATTGACAGAGGGGAGTCGTGGGGTGTTCTGTTGATGATTGGTTTGGTCTTCCTTCATTGATGCTTTCACTTCTACGGTCTGGTTCCTTAGCTCTGCACTCCAAATCTATATATGATGTAAAACCGCAGATAAGAGTTTCGAGCGGCAATCGCGAACAATCATGTAACTTCGCTGGAGATAAAGGTTTTGAACGGTTTCGCAAAGAGAATAGGGCGAATACTAAAAAACAATCAATCGTAGAGACCAGTGAGATGAAATGAAGAGAAATATCAAAGCGTTCGCAGAAACGAAAATAATGTTTTGAGAGAAAGTTAGAGAGTCACTCAAATGAAATTTTTTAACTATGAAGGGTAATAAAGGCTTTTAATTTATAAAAAACCACTAATACTTAAAACAGATCCTAGGTTTTAATATCCTTAAAATTTTTTTCAGGATCATTCCATGACAATTTTCTCTCTTTTTAATGGAGCCCATATGGTTTTATTTGCCTTTCTCAAGTATAGAGTGACACCTCATTTCTAATGGCTTTGTAGACGAAATGTGAGATTTAAACATAAACAATAATATTAATGTTATAAATGATAAAAATAATAATTTTTGATTGAAATGTTACAATTAAGTACGAAAGAAAAATCTCGCTATTTAATAGTCATGGAAATATAAGGGCTGTTAGATCATTCTGAAAATACTCGCATTAAACTGTTAGTTTTGCTGGCGAACAACCGAGAAAGCAAACTTGAAAAACCAGAGAAAACAAAAAAAAGGGACTTCTCTCTTCATGGAAGACCAGAGGAAATTGTGAAGCAATCAAGTCACAGTGCCTTCAGTTTTCCGCTCGTCAATGGACCTTTCCAACCACTCCTCTGTGCGAGTCCTAGTCCGCCCACCACCCACACCCACACCCACACCCACACCCACACCCACACCCACACCCACACCTCCATCTTCTTCTTCACCATCGCAAAATCCTTTCTCTCCTCCCATTGTCTCCTCAGATCCCCCTCTTCCTCCCCGTCCTACTCCTCCTTCTTCATCGTCACCATCTCTACCTCGTTCTTCGGACGGGGTGGTGGTCGTGGGCTTTATTGGGCAAAGGCCCGATGATTCTGGGCAGCTCATTAACCGGTTTCTTGATTCCAATGTGTTCGGGTCGGGAAACTTGTATAAGAATTTGGACATCGACGAGGAGGAGGTTAGGGACTGGTTTAAGTGGCGAAGAATCAGTTATTACCATGAAGAGGAGAAGGGCATTCTGTTTTTGCAGTTCTGCTCCACTCAATGCCCGGCTATGGAGGGATTTTCGGATACGGGGTCTGGTTTCGATTCGCTTATTGAAGAGCGCGAGTTCGGTGATCTTCAGGCCATGCTCTTCATGTTCTCTGTGAGTGTCTCCAATGATGTTCCCTTAATTTATGCGGGTTGCTTTTGGTGTTTCGGTCCATGAGATAGTTTCTCATTAAGTGAGTTTGTGTAACTAATTACTATTTTCAAATTTTATGAGGAAGATGGAACTATATCAGTTAACAACTTGTGGCGGAGAGTCCCGCTGGCCCTTACGCCATGTTATTTATTGATACTGTTGTCATACTCTGTTCGCTCCATGAATTTCAAGTGAATTTTGTGGTGATATGCTCGATTTTAATTTTAAGGGAACAATATGCCAAAATCAGCTAGTAAAGATATACACAACTCCATAAAGGATTTTTAGGGCTACTTCAACGCTAAACCTCTCGATTTGTAATGATGGAACGTAGATGGATGGGAACCTTATTATTGCAGAATGCACATTGTACACTTCGTTTCTTTTTCATAAGAAATCGCAGTCCAACTCGCAAAGGGTTTAATTCACCTATTAATTTATACATTGACAAATATGATTTTACGGGGTTTTCATGGCTTTTGATGGTTATGAGCTCCTGAAATTATTAGTAATTTTTTAATATGATCTTTCGATGAGTTGATTGCATGCCTGAGATTCTAAAACTAGCAATGCAGGTCTGCCATGTAATCATATATGTTCAGGAGGGTTCACATTTTGACGTTCAGATTTTGAAAAGGTTTAGAGCATTACAATCTGCCAAGAATGCTTTAACACCATTTATAAAATCTCGAGCTGTACCACCATTGCCATCTAGGTTGCATTCTTCATCATCCTCACGACCGTCCATATCAACAACTGCTTCTAACAACTCTTCTACAAATAGAAGTGGTGGAATCTTGACTCGCAATGCTTCTTCTATTTCTCCTATGTCGGGTTTAGGTTCCTATACCTCTTTGTTTCCAGGCCAGTGCACTCCAGTTGTACTCTTTGTTTTCATTGGTGATTTCTCAGACGTTTCAAGTACCAGTTCGATTTTGGAGGATTCTACAGAGACCTCCTCACTAAATCAGCCTTCTAGCTCGAACAGCTTATCTAGGCCAAACATTCCAGTTAAAGGTTCTGGATCAGTAGTTGTGCTTGCTCGTCCTTTAAATAATTCTGAAGGTGGCTACAAGAAGAAATTGCAGTCATCTCTTGAAGCGCAGATACGATTTCTAATCAAGAAATGCCGAACACTTACTGGTTCTGAGACAACTTATGCGGGGTCTAGAAGTGGGGGTGCTTCGAGTTATGCCCCTTTGTTTTCACTAGATGCATCAAGGGCTGTGGTACTAGTGGATAGGTCAACAAATAGGAGAGCTGCACATCTGGAGTTCACCACCAACCTTGTGGAAGATGTTCTTAATGGAAAAGCAACATCAGATTCTCTACTGCTGGAAAGTCATGGTCAGAGTACAACGAAGGAGGATTTAACATCTCTAAAAGAATTTATTTACAGACAATCTGATATTTTAAGAGGAAGAGGGGGATTGGTCAGTAATGCCAATAGTGGATCAGCTGCTGGTGTTGGCATGGTTGCTGTTGCTGCTGCAGCAGCTGCTGCCTCTGCTGCATCAGGAAAGACATTTGCTACTCAGTCTACTCCTGAACTTTTAAATATGGAAATTTGGCTTTCTTCCAGTCAACCAATTCTTCATGGAATTCTCTTTGCAAAAGGTGGGAGCATAGATGAAATGGAAGCCCCTAAAAGAAAACCCCGTCCACGACACGCTGTTCCAGCTTCAGCCGAGGTTAGTGCGTCTAAGATTACTGATCCTTTTGATATTGCAGTATCTTTGTTGGAAGGTGGTAAAGGTTTACATGCAAAATTTTCAACTTCATGGTGCAAAAGAGCCCTTCCAGCCGCCAAGGAGGTTTATCTGAAAGAATTACCTTCCCTTTACCCGACTTTGCAGCATGAAGCTCACTTGCAGAAAGCATTACATGCTTTTCATTCAATGGTCAAGGGACCGGCAGTGCAACGTTTTGCAAAACAATTGGAGGAGGAATGCACATCCATATGGAAGTCTGGGAGGCAACTTTGTGATGCTGTTAGTTTAACAGGAAAACCATGTATACACCAGAGACATGACACTGGGACTGGAGACTCTCTTTCGGAAGCTATGATGAAGCCTCATTCTAGTGGATACATCTTCCTTCATGCTTGTGCTTGTGGCCGTTCACGTAGGCTACGTTCTGATCCTTTTGATTTTGAATCAGCCAATATTACTTTCAATTTTTTTCCAGACTGTGACAAACTTCTCCCGACTATCCAATTACCTGAAATAAGCAAATTAGATCCTATTCAGCCATCATCATGGAGTTTGGTTCGTGTTGGGGGTGCAAAGTACTATGAACCTTCTAAAGGTTTACTCCAGAGTGGGTTCTGTGCCACTCAGAAATTCCTTTTGAATTGGAAAATAGTTCTAGGGAAAAGGAGAAATTCAAATGGCTTAACAGCAAGTGCAGTCCAACAAGAGTCTCAAATTAAGCCAGACATGGACCGTAAGGTTGCATTAAATTTAGATGCAGAGACAAAGAGAACAAGTGCGACAAAGTTGTATTCAGGAAATTTGCAGTCTGTAGTTGAGAATCAAACTAAATCCTCGATGGACACTAAATCTGATGATAAAGCTAGTATAGCTAGAGGTGTTCCCAATTTTACGATGAGAAAACCTTTCTCTGAGGTTGTTGCTGGATCAGCAGCGTCAGATTCTGGATTCCCCCCTCTACAGCAGAAGAAACAACATTCATCTGGTTCAGATAAAGGTGTTAAACAAAGTGGGGCAACATGTCGTTTGGAAGGCCACATGTCTGTTGATAATCAAGGACCACAAAAATCAGAAAAAGCTTCTTTTCTTCAGGGAACCTCAAATGAGATCAATGCTAATCGGGGCACAGATGGTGACTCCTTTTTACAGATAGGTAGTTATGTGGTCCCTATGAATGTGAATGGTAGTGAAAAGATAAAGAACATGTTGTTGGAACATGTAATTGCGTATGTTGGATTTGAGCATGAGTGTCCCAATGGACATCGTTTCTTGTTGAATTCGGAGCATCTCAATGAACTTGGATCTCCATATGCACTGCCTGAAGAATCTTATACACCTTTAATGGAAAATTCAGATGGCTGTTTGACTGATCCTTCAAAATTGGGTAAAAATGGTCGTCGTGGTAAAACTCATCGAAGGTCTAATAGGATAACTTCTACTTCCACAACTAAAGAGAAATATACAGATAAATCAAAAGAGATAGTGCCTAATGGTAATCCATATCCGGATAGCCCATCACATTTCTATAGGCCAGGGATAGAAAACAATCAGAAAGTCAATATATCACCACTCCCAAATTATGAGAGAGACCTTGAAAGGGGCTTCAGGTCCATTAGTATCGATGATGATGGATTCAATTTCTCCATGTTAAATAGAAATTTGCCTATCTACATGAACTGCCCTCACTGCAGGCTCTCTAGGAATAAGAAAGATCCAGCTAACGATAAGTTTGCTGGCACAATATCGCAGCTCCAACGGATTTTTGTGGTATGTAATAATGCTTTTAAGAATTTTCTTGCTGCCTTTTGACCTCCCTTTGGTGAAATCATCCTAATGTATGCTCATATTCTTAGTTAATACTAATGTGATGTAGGAATTAGCTTAAATTTTAGGAGTTCATTGTTTCAATTTGGTGAAAGAACATGAATCTATGTTCAAAACAGGAACTTTTTCCTATTAGAGTGTATTTGAACTTAATGGGACTTTTTCCTATTAGAATCTATTTGACCTTGGTTTTGAATTTACTGTTAATCTTGAAAGTATGTTTCATAGAGCTTAAGGTTAATGCCAGATTATTTCATAGAGATTTTATTACATTTGCTGGTGTCAGTAGAATTCTTTGTTTCAAGTGATTTATAGTTTGATTGATACTTGAAATGAAAGGTAGAAGTCATTTTGTTTAGGCATCACCAGCTTAAATTATGAACTGCATCTGCGTCACCAAGGTGACTTCCGGTCAATTTAATATCTTGCTTTGTGATTTTCCCTACCATCAAAATGAATTGACAATATTTTCAGTGGGATGTTCCTCAAATTTCCCAGCTGTACATTACTAAAGATTTTTTTTTCTGAGATCAGTGATAAAAAGATAACTGACACCATTTTTAAAAAGAAATTAGAGTTCTTACCTCTTATTACTTTCTACATTCCTTTTGGCCCCATAATTTGTCTCAGTGCTACTTGCACTCACATTAACCCTAATACAAACATCTTTGTGCCACTCAATTATATATGTTGTACATGAATTTCTACAAGCTTTTCATCAACCTGATGTGGTTTTCATCTGTGTGTAATTTATCTCCTTACTTGTTGGGTGGGTGGGATCAAAATATGTAATATTTGACATTAAGTTAGGTTATCATGTTATACATTTTAGGATCTTAGTTACTCAATACTTAACTCAGAAGAATGTGCTTGCAGGTCACACCCCCATTTCCCATCGTATTGGCCACATGCCCGGTGATACAATTCGAGGTGTGTCTTAATTTCTCATGGATCATGCACATGTAAACTTTGTAGGGGTTATTGAACAATATCTCAAATACCTATAGAAATGACTGGAAAAAGATATTCAACAGTATGAAAGTAAACTTTGTTTCCTATAAAAAAAACAATATGACAGTAAACTTTTCTGTCACTCGGTTTTCTTTCCCTTCAAAATGAACCTATCCATTATTGCAACCTATGTCTTGTCTGATAGGCTTCAGTTTCCTGTCACCTCGGATTAGCATATGTATCCACTGATTCGTTATTTTTAGTCATTTCGACTTTAAAATCAAGGAATTTGAATCATCTATTTGCCGAGTCTAGATTACTAGGTGATGGTCCAAATTGCGGCCCTTCTCGAACTAACCTAGTTCAAAATTTTGTAGACTCCTAATTCCCAACATTTTGTGCTGTTGCTCAGTATACTATGCTGGCTAGTTCTTGCATTGGTTTGTGTAATCCATGGTACAACTATCTTTTAATTGTAGGAATCATGCCTATCTCCTTCAGTTCCCCAGCGCCAACAGAAATTGCAGTTTACCCTTGGACATCAAGTGGTTTTACCCCCAGAGAGTTTCCTTGCCCTTAGGATTCCATTTGTGTATGGCGTGACACTTGACGATGGAAGTTTGCTTCCTCTTAAACCTTTTGAACATCAACCGGAGTTTACTGCATGGATTACCGGTGGCACCGCATTGCAGGTCGTGTCGAAGTTAGACTGTCTTGATGAGGGATTTCAGATATAGGCAAGGATATTGAAACAGATTTGGTCTATTACAATCCATGTTTATTGAGTTTGGGGATGAGGCAGATTTGTTTACCATCTTCATTGAAATTTCTGGTGAGGTAAGGCATTTCATAAGTACTTAGAAAACACTAGTTCACAATTTTAGTTTCTTGGGTAAAGTACATTTGAGATCCCCAAAGGTTGTACTCATTGTCAATTTGGTCCCTAAAGTTTCAATTTGTCAGTTTTTTCCTGGAACTTACAGACTCCCCTTCTTCGACACCTTCTAACTGTTACAACTATCCATGTCATTTGCACATGGTCTACTCATGCAAAACAATATCAATTTCTCAACGAAGAGTAAGAAACACCCCTATTTCTCACAGAAGCTGTTAGCAACACAGGTGAAGGGGTTAACTGCCAATGACTTTCAACTTCAGGGACCGAACAGACAAAATTGAAATTTCAGAAACGAAATTGACAGGGAGCACAAACTTTAGGGATCCAAAATGAATTTCGGCTTAGTTTCTTTTATATATTTTTAACGCCCATTTTTGGTTTTCTCAAATTTTATACGCACACTTTTCTCATGTTTCTGTTCTCTATCAATCTGGTGTAACTTTTAAGAAGTTACCGTTTAGGTAAGTCTCTTCATCCCAGTGAATTTCTCTGATGCAGGATGCTTTCAAAGCTCAGTAGAAATGTAAGTCAAAAAGTGACCAGAGTTTATATCAAAGCAATAGAGAACGGCTGGTTGTAGTTATTGCGACCGTTGCTCTTGTAAGACATGAGGCTCAGATACCGGCCTCACTTAATGTTTTGTTTATTCTGTTTTATTAACAGTTTTCTTTGGCTGAAACTAGGATTATATGATAACAATTGTCTCATAAGTTTTAATTGATGAGTATCGTCATGGTGCAGTTTGTGACTATGAGCTGCACTTGACAACTTGGGACAATCTGAGGATGTTCAGCTGTTCTCGCATTAAGCTCTGAAGCATCCACATTTTCTGAAATTGTTGTTTATTCTAATAATGGGGTGAAGTTTCAGTCCAAGTGGATCGTGTATTTGATCGAATCTGGTATGCATTTCAAATTATACTTTCCTTCACAATATGCACTTTTACCAATTAAAAAAAACATCAAGATGTCAGTAATTTGTGTTATGAGGTTGTGTTATGAGGTTGTGTTATGAGGAACCGTGATGATCCTTGATAAGTGATTATAATTGTGATATAAAACAACTGTTTAGATTGAGCTCTCAGGCTATTAAAAAACAAACTAGTTAGTTTTTTTTTTTAATTTCTTTTCTTGTATCGAAGTCAGCTATTACTTTAAGGACTCTATTTTATCATGTTATATATTAACTTCAATGTTTTGCTTTCTCATGACAGCACTGTAAATCCTCCAAGATGCTTGTGAAGGCTAAACCATTCCCAAGTATTGAGGCGTCCGCTGCTGTTTCGTTCATCCGACCGTATTTGTCTTTACAATGATGATATATTGTGGAAGGGAAAAAAAACTCTTCAAGCTAATAGCAGATGGCTAGAAGGTGCGGAACTGGAACATTATTAATTTATTATGCTCAACCATTTCTTTTCCTTCTTAGTTCTAGTATATGTATCTCTATAACTGAGAGTGGTGAGAGAGCTGCATCAGCTATTATTTCCTTAAGGACCGTATTGGAGCATTTCAAAAGACTAGCTATATACCCGTGCTATGCACGGACTACAAAAACAAATTTAAAATTTATTTACTTAAAATAATGTAGTATGGTAATAACTAAAAGTATTTCTAGAGGTCTTATTGATAAATAATATATTAAGATTTGATTGTTTAAATCTTTTTTAAGGTTGAGAAGATTTTTTCTAGCAGTGTAATTTAGAGTAATAAGAATTGGTAATTAAATCTATGAAAAGAAAATAATCTATAATATCTATTAATGATAAATTTACGTACTAAAATATTTTTACTAAATAATTATAAGAAAATCAATTAAATAACATATTCTCCCTTGATTGAGAAAAAATGAGCGGGAAAATTCAAAAATAGTTGAAGTGATTTGCACCTCAAAATAGAGTGTGTTGATACCAGATACATAGGTTGAGTCATTCATTGAATACCTTTGTTATTGGATGATCTATCAAATTATTTTCATAAATATGATAAAAATCAATATATCTAAATACATTAATAAATAAGATGAGACATATATTTATTAATTTCACCAATATAATCTCTCAACCAATAACCCTGAGGGGTTGGCCTAGTGGTGGCGGGCGTTGGGAATAGACCGGTAATGGTCGATGTCTCAGGTTTGAAACTCACTCTAGTATAATTTTTTCATGGTCACTGAGGCATTATTTATCGGGGGTTGCGTCTCAGAACCTCGGATGATACGTTTGAGATTTCGCGTTCTGGTCGGGGTTCGGTCATGAATACTCACGAAAAAAAATCTCTCAACCAATGACCGTTACTTGAGATTTATTTCACTTTATTGCACTATCAAATCAAGCAACAATATTACTATGTATGTTGAATGGCAGCATATGGGAGTACCAGCAGACTAAATCAACTCGTTCTATTTCCTCAATTATATGTTTGATTTTGTTTTTATTCATTGGCATTACACTTTAGATAAAAATTACCAACTTCAGAGAAAAAAATTAGGTTTTCAGAATTTTGTATAATTATCAAGAAATTTATAGAAAACTAAATAACATTTGGGTACTGCTTAAGCACTCAAATACAAAATTGACTGTCAGAAAATACAAATTTTTTTAAAAGTGAACTATTTATCGTTCTATACGCCCATGCTTGCATTTAGAATATACAATATCATTTAAGAAAAGTATAATGGCATTGCTACTTGATTTCTGTATATCTCGGCAATAATTTGACAAAACGGAGTAAAACACTATAAAATTGAGATAAACCGTATTAGATTGAATCGTTTGGTTGAGCGGAATATTAGTCAACTTAATTAATATATATTATTTTTATCTATTAATTTATTAAGATTTTTTATTTCACATTTATGTTTCATCAAAAGTTTGACAAAAATGGTTTTAACAGCAAATAAAAATCCAAAGCTTCACGTGGTAGGGTGGTAAGATGGCCAAATTATGATCCCAAGCTCTAGCGTTCGAACTGCCCAGCTGTGGATATTCCAACGATTTTGGGAAGAGTGTTAAGGGTTAAACTCCCTAAGATTAAATGGCGCGTTTATCCTTTACTAGTTATAATAATAAAACATAAAATGAAACAAAAGAACATATAGACGTAACTCTAGCGACCATGAAAAAATAATTATATGTTAGGGAGTTTAACCCTAAGATTTATGTGTTTCATCCTTAATATGAGAGTTAAGTCTATTTTAACCATTGTAGATTTTTATTATAATAAAAAAGAATAAATTTATAACGTCTATTTTAACCATTGTAGATTTTTATTATAATAAAAAAGAATAAATTTATAAGATGATCTTCAAGTCGCACACCTCTCTAGGTTTTGCAAAACACATAAATCAGTTGTCTAATATCTTTTATATAGTGAGGGTATTGGGATAACTAAAAAAATATGAAATACGAAAAAAAACCCTTAAATATTTAAGACATGAGGTTCCATAGTCTAAGAATCTCTAGTTAGAGACTAATCCACCATCAAGTAACTCCTCAAGTTTCAAGCATAGTCTCCTCTTGATGCGTCTACAACTCATCATCCTTCAAGTAAGAAGTCCAACTAAAATTGCACAACACTTCAATTTCTCAATCGTCACCTACTTTGTTAACATATTAGTGGGATTTTGACTTCTCTGAATCTTCTCAAGAGCAAAGACTCCATCTTTCAAAATTGATAGTATGAAATGTAGTGAACCTGTATATGCTTTGTCCTAACATGATACACTGAATTTTTTGCAAGATTAATAGCACTTTGATCATCACAGAACAAAATGTACTTCCCTTTCTTCAGACCCATTTCCTCCAAGAAACACTACAACCTACCATCTCCTTGCTAGTTTCTGAGACTTTAACATACTCTGCTTCAGTAGTTGAAAGAGTAACTATCTTTTACAACTTTGAGACCCAGCTAACTCGTGTACTATGTCATGTATAAATAAACCCAATGGTAGTCTTCTTGTTGTCGATCTCACTAGTCATGTCAGCATTAACATAACTCTGTGGATTCAACTTTGACTTCTTGAAACATATTGCCGAATCTGTAGTACCTCTCAAATACTTGAGAACCACTTCATTGCCTCCCAGTGTTTCTTTCCCTAATTGCTCATTTATATGTTCATTACTCCTATTGCATGTGCTATATCTGGTATGGTACATACCATGACATACATAAGACTGTCAATCGCAGAAGCATAAGGCACATTGACCATGTAGGCCTGCTTCTGCTTTGTCAAAGGTGACTGCTCTTTGGATAGTCTGAAGTGACTAGCTATGGGGGTGCTCACGAGCTTTGCTTCACCCATGTTAAATCCGTCTAGCACTTTCTTCACATATTCTTTCTGTGACAACTCTAAAAGACCATTCATCCTATCTCTAGTGATCCTCACCCTGAGGATTTACTTTGCTGCCCCTCAAATTCTTCATTGCAAACTCATTTGACAAATTTGTCTTTAGTTTGTCAATCTCCTCTATGCAAGCCCCTATAATCAGCATGCCATTTACATATACCAATAGAATGATATAGGAATTGTCAAAAAGTTTTGCCTAACATCAAAGATCCTGTTACTATACATGAACCCATGAAATTTCTTGTACCATTATCTTGAAGCTTGTTTAAGACTATACATGCTCTTTAGAAGTTTGCACACCATTTTCTCATTTCCTTGTATTTTGTGCCTGCTGCATGTCAACTTATTCCTCCAAATCATCACGAAGAAAATATGCTTTACATCTAAATGCTCTAAGTGCAAGTTTTCCTTTGCCACTAAGCAAAGTACAATTCTGATTGTGATTAGCTTTACCGTTAGGGAGAAAATTTCAATTTAGTTAATGCATTCCTTTTGTTGAAACCCTGTTACAACAAGCATTGATTTATACCATCTTATCCCTCAAAGCTAGCTCCCACTTAATTGATTCATATATTTGCATCGCTTTCTCATAAATCTTTGTTTCACCACTGTCACTCAACAAAATGTAGTATAAAGAAGGGGGATACCTCAGTGGTGCTCTAATAGTTCTGAAAAATCATTTGGATTCATTCACAAGGGTGTGGGGATTCACTATGAAGCTATACTCTCTTGATCTTTTTGGTCATTATTTTTCAACTCAATACTGAGAAATCTTTCAAGTGAAACACATTTCGCTTCTTAACTTTAGGAATGCATTTTTCATACTTTATACCCAACCACTTTGTACATGATTTGTTCATTGAAGATGACATCCCTAATTTTGATAATCTTTTGAATTTGGCCATCCCAAAACCAATAACTGAACTCTGTATCAATGAAGCTAATGAAAAACATCTTTTAGATTTAGGATCAAGTTTAGTTATGCAAGCAAAATCAACTTGAGCGTATGAAACACAACCAAACACTTTTAGAAAAGAAAGGTTTACCTCCTTACCGCTCCAAGCCTCCTCTGGAATTCTGCAATCAAATGGTGTTGAATGTCACTTGTTAATCAAATACATTGCAAAGTTAACTGTACTAGCCCATAACTTCTTTGGTAGTTATGTATGCAATCTCATACTCCTAGCATGTTTAATTAGGGTCATATTCATCCTTTCAGGCACACTATTCTATTGAGGTGTCCTCAACATCTTCTTCCATTATAAGCACAATACTGTTTGAAACCTCATCAGTATATTCACCATCATTATCAGACAATAAGCATTTTACCTTATAATTATCTTGTTTTCAACCATGCCTCTCCACTTTTTAAGGTATATGAAACATAAGATTTATTTTTCACAAAATATACTCATACCTTTCTGCTTGAGTCATCAATAAATGTCATAAAGTATCTTGAGCCTCCAAGGGATGTGCTGTACTTTATTTACATACAATTTATCAAGCATTTACCGTTGTTTCATTCTATGTTTTGATTAGATTTTTAGTAGTTTATCAAATGCTCTAGTGCTTTAATCGATTGCTCTTTATCACATTAATTTATTGCATTTTATGTGTTTTCATTACTTTAATTTTTTCATTTAATTTTCTTCAAATTTGATTTTTCAATTAAATTAGGGTTCGTAATTTAGTACTTATTAAATCAATCAATCTTCGTGGGACAGAATTTTACTCTTCAATTTATTACTTGAACGATTCGTATGCTCACGAAATTGAACATCGAGTTTTGACGTTGTTGTAGGGATAAATAAGAGAAAAATGAAGCAATGGTAGCCGGTCTCCACACGTCAATATGAACAAACATTTTTATGTTTTCTAAAAAGACAACTCTCATACAAGTTGTACTCGACAATCTTCAATTCGATATCTTCCCCTTGACAAAAGCTCTTCCATCTCCTTTTCACTCATATGCATGTCCATAATGCCATAAACTTGAATTACTACTAGCATTAGTAATTGTAACTATTTCTTTACAACTATAAGATCTACATAGCATTCTGGTTTTATTTTCTCGAGCCAGAACCATGGCTTCCTTGATGACTTTTCATGCACCACCAACAAAAGTCACATTATGACCAATCATCAAACTGCCCCTCTGAGATCAGATTGAGCATCAACTTTGATACATGTCTCACTTTATGAAGTTTCCATATAGATTTGTATAACATCTTCAAATGAACGTCACCATGCCATAAATATCTAAAGGTTCTCCATAAATGAGTTAAACCTTTCCATAATTTCCAGAAACATGATTCAAAATAATTTCATGTTGTGCAGAGACATAAAAAGAAGCTCTTGATTCTAACACCTAAGAGTCAATATGACTATGTTTTGCAAAATCAATAAGCAAGTGTACATGTCATCAACAAGTAATATAGTAATAAGTGAATGTCATCTCCATAGGGATTGTTTGAAGGAAAAATTAGTTAGTAAAAATTAGATAAAGACACAAATAAGTGCAATAAAATGAGAGTAATAGTTAGCTACTTGATCTTAAGCTAAAATGCAAGAAAAGTATTAAATTCTAGTCAACAGCTGAATTTAGTGAGTCACGATCCATGGCAAGTGAAGCTAGAGTAATTAAATCGCCTTTCAGTTGTTAATTTAAATTGAGAATTGTTTGAATTGCTATAACATCACTAGCAACAGTAACCTCAACTTCTCATATGCATAAGTGATACCCATCCTTATAGCTTAAGTCCTTTAATTAAATCTTACACATTCCTATGCTAGAATAAAATCAAGAACCCCAATTAATATTTCCTATTGTTTTAGGTTTGCAAGGTGAACCAGTTATTCCTATATTATCCATAACTTACTTAAATCATTTATAAATTAAGTAAATATTCATTACTCAAGTTAAATCAATAGGTATCTCATACACTGATGGCCAACCAATAACAAGAATGAATGATAAAATACACTTGAATAAAATGATACTAGATTAACTTAGCAATCCAAGCTCAACAGTCCATTTAAAAAACCTAAAGGCTCATTAATCACTCTAGCTAAAAATGTTTAGCTCATTCCTTAGTAAAAATCTTGAAGATTAATCCTACCATTAATACAAGCTAATGAGCTTAAAAGAAAAAAACTACAAAGAGTAAATTAAAGGATAAAGAATGTATTAAAGAATAGCTCCCAATCTTGTCTTCCTCCTCTTTCATCTTTTTTCCTATAGCTGATCCTCTTCCTCTTCTAGGTGAACTTCACCCTCCACTGGCAATACTTCCTTTTTTAGGATGAACTTTTTCTTCTTACACAACCTCCGTCTTGCTTTAGCAGGCTCCCAAGATTGTAGAATATCCTCACGGAAGCCAAGAAAAGGCCTCACAAACTAGGTGAATTTTGTTTGAAATGTCTCTTTCAGAGCATGATTCGTTGATTGAGCATACTCCCAATATGCATGTTTCTGCTGCTCCGAATGCTACAGCAGTGAGAATACTTATTGGTTGTGGGCTTCTTGCTTGGTAAGCTTTGCTGAAAGCATACCAATAGCTTACTCAAGGTCTTTTAATCCAGCTGACCTTGAATTAGGAGCATACCCTGAAAAGGATGGTTGGCTAGAGGGAGGGTTGCTTGTTGAAGGTTCCTTACTCTTTTTAGTAGTAAATCGTGTTATACCAGTCAGAGTGATTTTACCTCCGTTGATCAATTTTTCCTCTTCACTTTTACAAGGAACCCCAACTTTTATACACAATTCAGTTATTAAAGAGGGGAAAAAAAGACACCCAATTTTTTTAACTGACATATATTAATCTCCCTAGAGATGATTTTACCCACATTAATTGATTTTCTAGTGAGTAGTGCATGGAGTAAAACTAACCACCCTTGGGTGACAATTTGGAAATGAGTGGTGGGAATGATTTCTATTTCAACAAGTGCATTTACAGTCTCAGGGGAAAAAGGAACAGAAATACCTCTAACAACTACAATACTCTATTCATGCTCCAAAATATTGGCATAAAATTCTCTTATCAGAGGAGCGATTGAGTCATCAGGGTGGGCACATAATTTCTTCTACCTCCTATATGTGATGATGACTGCTATGTCTTTGGGAAGCCCCATTGTCTGGGTCTCCTTAATAAAAAATCCCTTCTCTTCATGAAACTTTGTCAACCTTATCTCGTCTTCATATTTCTTTTCAGCAGCTTCATTTATGAATATTCCAGTAGTCAAGTGAAGTTGGAGAGGAGGAAGACAAAGTTATTTTTGGCATTAGGGACAAAAACTTTGTTCGTAGATAGGGTTAAGGTCTACAACACTTCATTTAAAGCAAAAATGATTTGTCATAACGCACCATGTGTTGACGGATTGGAGCATTTAACGTGAAGATTTGAAATTGAATTAAAAAATTTCTATGTGTGCATATCCCGCTATGATATTTTAACTTTTGGTGTTGTCGCACTGAATTTACTCAATGTTATAGCAATTCCACTAGATAGAATCCTCCTATTCAACTTTTCTTCATATTTGACCCTACCTCCTATTAGACCTGAAAATACCCAACCAAGAGGAGATTATAACTTAGAATACAAGGTTGTATTACAAATTTAGAGGCAATTAATCAAGATAAACAAAATAATTAAACCTAATTCTAATAAGAAACCATGCTTAAAAAGTAAAAATAAAAATAAAAATTGTAAAACTAAATAGAGATAGCATGGGTTGCCTTAAAATGTTTGTTTTAAAATTTCCAACTTGAATATGAACTGCTTCCTGGGTCTTGGAGTGAGGTTGAGGTCTTCATTCTCTCTACCTTATTCTCCCAATACTTCTTTACCCCTTTATCCATTAACATTGAATTCCCTTCTTATTTTCTCATCCATTAAGTCCACAACTCCATAAAGTTATACCTTTAGTAGTTTGAAGAATCCTACAAACGAGATTTTAATTAGCCTGTGAATAGTTTCAACCTTGAGTTGAATAACAACAATTGATTCCCTGGAATCAGTTCTTTGGATTCAATCCTCTTGTCATGTCATCTCTTTGTCTTTTTCTTGTACAATTTGACATTTTCATCGGAAAACAACCTCAATTCATCTAACGCATTCAACTACAGTGCTCTATGCTCTCCATCTGCTTGGAGATCCAAATTTAGTTTATTCACTGCCTAGAAAGATCTATGTTATAGTTCAATAGGAAGGTGAAAAAATTTTTCAAAGGCCTGTCTGTAGGGAGACACGGAAAGTGGAGTTATTAAGGATGTTCTATATGTCCAAAGTGCATCATCTAGCGTGATTGGCCAACATTTTTTGTTAGGATTTACCACTTTTTCTAGAATTCATTTAATCTCCCTGTTTGACAGTTCAACTTGCCACTCGTATGAGGATGATATGTTGTGCAACCTTATGCCTCACCCCACTTTTTCAAGAGTCCCTATAAAAGTTTATTACAGAAGTGGGTTCCTTCATCGTTGATAATTGCTCTAGGTGTGTCAAATCTTATGAAAATGTTATTCTGTAAGAATTTAACTACTACCTTAGAGACATTGGTTGGTAAAGTTGAAGCTTCCACCCACTTAGATAGACAGTACACTATAACCTGAATGTACAGATTTCTAAGAGAGGGTGGGAAGGGTCTCATGATGTCTATTCCTCACACATCAAACAGTTCAATTTCTAAAATATATTGTTTAGAGGCATTTCTTGCTTCCATGAGATGTTTCCTACACTTTGGCATTTATCACAACATTTAGCTAAGTCATGTGCATCCTTGAAAATTAAGGGCTAGTAATATCTCTATTACAGGACTTTTGCTGCTGTTCTTATCTTTAATCTCTAGGAAAAATTCTTGTGATAAAAAAATCCATCTGATTTACCTTGGTTTGGCATCCTTCTTGGAGATCAAGAATTTTATGGCTGAGTATTATGTGTAGACTGTCACCTTTGTTCCAACTAGATTTGCCCTAAACTTGTCAAATGCAAATACCATAGCCAACAACTTATTCTTTATTGTAGTGTAGTTGAGTTGAGCATCTTTGAGTGTTTTACTTGCATAATATGCAAAATGAAATATTTTTCCCTTTCTTTGACCAAGGACAACTCCAATAGCATGATCACTTGCATCACACATTAGTTTAAATGGTAGTTCTCAATGATGTCAATGCTCTCTTAAGCTCTAGAAAGACTTGTTTACACTTATCAATGAATTTAAAGGGTCTGTTAAGTTCTAGAAGAGTTATAGAAGCATGTATAAGTGTTGGAAGATCTTTGAGAAATATGAACCTTCTACAGAATTTGGCTTATCTAAAAAAGCTTCTAATTCCCTTTACTGAAGTGGGTGCAAACAGTTTTTCAATAACCTCTATCTTGGCCCTGTCTGCCTTAATGCCTTTCATGAAACTCTATGACATAAGATAATCTCTTCTTGAACCATGAAGTAGAAGTTCTCTCAGTTCCATACCAAATTGGTCTCTTCACACCTTTCAAGCACTCTCTCTAAATTTTTTAAGCATGTAGTGTAAGATTCCATAAATACTGAGAAATCATCCATAAATACCTCCAAGGTTTACTCCACCATATCTAAGAAAATTACCATCATACACTTTTGAAAAGTTACTGGGGCATTACATAACCCAAAAGGCATTCTTCTAAAAGTAAATGTGTCATATGGACATGTGCAAGTTGTCTTTTCTTGGTCTTCTGGTGCAATAGAAATCTGGTTATACCCTAAATATCCATCATAAAAGTAGTAATATTCCTTCCCTGCTAATCTGTTCAACATCTTATCAATACATGGAAATAGGAGGTGATCCTTGCTTTTGGCTTTGTTAAGCTTCATATAGTCCATGCAAACTCTCCAACTTGTGACCGTCTTGGCTGGTATCAGTTCATTATTATCATTACAACTATTGTTAAATCCTCCTCTTGGGCACACATTACACTGGACTTACCCACACACTGTTTGAAATGGGGTAGATGATTCAAACATCCATCCACTTAAATATTTATTTCTTTATCACCTCTTTCATTATATGATTCAATATTCTCTATTGCTCAATGGAACTACTGTTATCATCTTTAAGCAAAATTTTGTGCATACAAATTGAAGGATTGATTCCCTTGATATCTGTCATTTGCTAGCCTATTGTCTTTTTATACTTTCTCAGCCCTTCAAGTAACATCTACTCATTAACCATACTCAAGGTTGAAGAAATTATCACAGACAATGTACTATATTCACCTAAATATGCATATTTCAGATGCGAGGGCAAATGCTTCAGTTCTAAAATGGATGGTGATTCAACGGATGGTAGGGAGGGTTTGAACTTCCTCTCAGATAGTTCTAGTGATTTGAACTATCTTCTAGCCCTAGAGAATAGGCATTTAGCTTCTAGCCAGATTACTTCAGCATCTTCTAGATCAGTTGTCATCTTAAGATCATCAAAAGTGAAGATTGAAAACTTAGTTCTGCTACAATTTCTACTTAATTTCTCCACCATGATGGGATCAATGACTCCTATAGTTGATCATTCTTTTACATCATCATCAAAAAATTTCATGGCATTGAACATATTAAAGGTGACTTGCTGGTCATTAACTCTCATGGTCAATTACTTTTTGTGCACATCAATGAGGGGTCTTCCTGTGTGCAGGAAAGGTCTACCAAGAATAATTGACACCTCTCTATTAGCTTCATAATCTAATATAATGAAGTCCATTAAAAAAGTAAACTTGTCAACTTGAAATAGAACATCTTGAATTTTTCCTTCATGGTGTGCATATAAAGGATTTGTCAGCTAGTTACAAGGTAACATTAGTTAGTCTAGCACTACCAATGCTTAATTGATGAACATTAACATCAGCATGAGATTAATACTTATCCTAAGATCACACAATGCTCTGCCATAACATGTTTTTCCTAATGGAACAAGGTATAGTGAAATTTCTAATAAACTTCAACTTAGGTGGCAACTTATTTTCCAACATTAAGCAACATTCATTGCTCAACGCGACAGTTTAAAACTCTCTCAATCTCCTTTCTTAGCCAAGATATCTTTCATGAATTTGACATAATTAGGATTTTACTGTAGAGCTTCTAATAATGGAATGTTGATGTGCAACTGCTTCCGCATGTCTAAAAATTTACTGAACTTCCTATCTTGATTCTTCTTTTAAAGTCTCTAAGGGAAAGGAGGTGGTGGTCTATCTATCTTTTTCTCTGAAGTTTATTTCACAAGTTGTGAAGTTCACCAACATTCTTTTCTGTAGACTTATTTTACAGAGTTCACTCATTAAATCTCTCTTCTGCTTAATCGCCTAGTTTATCTAGGGGACTATCTGCTATTTTCTCACTTTTTAGATCAATAGCCTTGCGGCGCTCCTTACCTTCTCTCCTTGGAATTTCAATGTTGCTTTGTAGTCTTCCTTGAGGTTTGGTGTTTAAGACATTGATTAGCTACCCCACTTGGTTCTCCAAATTCTTAAGTGACATGACTTGGCTTTGAATCATAGATGATTGATTTTGAATGACCTGCTCATTCAATAAACTTTCAAGTGAGTTAGGTTGCTCATTTGAGTTAGGCTTTTGCATCTAAACCTGTTGTGCATATCCTGGTGGATAAGACTTATTGTTTTGTCAGTTTTAGGGCCTTGCTCCTTGATCACTCTAAGAGAAGTTAAGGTGTTTCCTCATACCTAGGTTATATGTGTTTGAGTATCATTGTTATTGTTGTTAAAGTTCCCCCACATAATTAACTGAAACTAGGTTGCCATGACAATTATCAAGCAAATGGATTTCTCTACAATATACACATTACGCCTCAACAACTTAATTCACTGGTTGAGCCAATTGTGGAACTACCGCACCTTGATTTTGAGATGTTGCTATTACCATGCTCAATGATTTTATCATGTTGGTCAGTGTTGACACTTGAGTAGTCAAGGCAACAACAAACATCGGCATCATGTAAACCAACAACTCTTTTTCCTAATGTAGCTCTTGAAATTGGCCACTTGTATTCAAACTAGCTATCCTCTCAAGGATGTCATAGCTCGTTGTAAGATTTAGATAGGATTTTCCCATTAGCTAAAGCATCTACCATAAGCCTAGTTGAAGAGTTCAAACCATTATAGAATGTGTCCATTTGAATGCAGTAAGGTGTGTCATGGTGTGGCCACTTCATCGATAATTTTTAAACCTCTCCCAAGCTTCATACGGTAACTCCCCCTCCAACTGATGAAAAGAAGTAATTTCATTCTTGACCTTTTCATTCTCAGCTAAATCATTCCATGTGCTAATTAACATAGGTGGCAAGTAATTCAACCATGCTATGGCTCTATCTCTTAAAGAATAAGGGAATAATCTCATTCTTAGAGCATCTCTAGTTGCACCAGGAACCTTGAATGCATCACTTACCTCCATGAACAGTCTGAGATGAAGATGAGGGCCCTTAATTGGTAGCTCATTGAACAGTCCTACACTTTAAACCAGCCGAAACATAATTGCTTTAAGTTCAAATTGAGGTGTTTAAATCTCATATCTAACTATCTCATGATTTATGGCTTGAGAAGTGAGTATTGAGACTATGCAATATTCAATGACATTATTACCATTGTTATTCTTGTTGTTGTCATGGAGAATTACTCTCTCCAATTTCCTGCCATTTCTTCATCCATAGCTAATCCCACTGCTCTATCCTTAATTTTCTTAAAGTTCTATCAATTTCTTAAAGGTTAAATTCAAGTGATTACTGTCTATGCATAAAAGGAATCTAATCATCCCCAACAATGGAGCCAAAATCTTATTGTGGAAAACCAATACGCAAGTGTACATGTCATAAACAAGTAAAAATTAGCTAAAGACCCAATTAAGTGTAATAAATGAGAATAATAGTTAGCCACTTGATCTTAAGGTAAAATGTAAATTACAATATTAAATGCTAGTCATTAGCTGAATATTAAATTACAATATTAAATGCTAGACATTAAGTGCACAGTTCGGTTCGGTCGGTTAGTAAGATATTTTTTTAATTGAAATAAATTCACCGGTTACCTAAAATATCAAACCAAACTAAACTGATGTAACCGAAAGAACCGAATCGAATGAAACCAAAGTAATCGGTTCGGGTCGATTACTTGTAACTGGTTCGGCCACAATTATAAAACTTCAAAAAATAGCAAAAATAATTAAATTGAGCACAATTATTTATTTATATGTGTGTGTGTCTAATTAATAATTATGTCTAATCTATAATAATATATGTCTAATATATATATTATAAAATGGTTATAATCGGTTCAAATTGATTAAAGATTTATTGTAAAACATAATCGAAACTAAAAATTTGGTTATTTAAATTAACTGAACTGATTAAAATTACTATAGTAAAAGTACTGTCCCAACCGGTTCGATTCGATCGATTCTCAAAAATTCTGCACACCCCTAGCTGAAGTCAGTGAGTTGTAATCAATGACAAGTGAAGCTAGAGTAATTTAGTTCCCCTCTTTAGTTGTTAATTTAAACTGATAGTTATTTGAATTGTTATAGCATCAGTAGCCGCATTGACCTTAACTTCTCATATGCACAAGTGATCTCCATCCTTATAGCTTAAGTCCTTTAGTTAAATCTACACATTCCTATGCTAGATTAAAATCAAGAACCCCAATTGATATTCCCAGTTGTTTTAGGTTTGCAAAGTGAATAACATATTCCTGTAATAACCACAGCTTACTTGACTCATTAAGAAATTAAGTAAACTTGCATTACTCAAGTTAGATATACTAATTTAAATCTTTTCAATATTTAAATCAGTGGGTATCTCATACATTGATGACTGACAAATAACAAGAATGAACGACAAAACACACTTGAATAAATGCTACTAGATTAACTTAGCAATCTAAGCTTAATAGTCAATTTGAATAACCTCAACGTTCATTAATAACTCTAACTAAAAATGTTTAGCTCATTTTGAGCTTAGTCAAAATCAGAAGAATAATCCAACCATTAATACAAAGCTAATGAGCTTAAAAAGAAATACTAATAGTAAATGATGGGATAAAGAAGGTATTACATAATAGCTCCCAATCTTGTCTTCTTCCTCCTTCATCCTATTCTTCCCTGTTCTGTACTCTTTCTTTTATTCTCTGTGATTTATGTCACCTTTCTTCAATACAACTTGTCGGATCCTCTTGCAAAAGATGTACTTCCTATATATAACCTCAAAGCTAGGGTACACGATGGAAATAAGACATACGACACTCAACAAAAAGGTGAGGACCTAATGAGATACAACATCTGTGAGCTGTCAATATGCTTTTTAGCTCACACGGGTTCTGCACGCACTTTCAGGTGGTAGCTATATTAAAAAATCATGAAATAACTTTCATGCATGCACGTACGATGTTGTAGAACAACTCTAACCTCATGCTTTAGCACTGAGTCATTCAATTCTCATCTTGAAGTTCTACAAAGAAAGCAACAAAATGAGTGCACTTACTATTCCATCAATGCTAATTTAGCTAGAAAGATAAAATTCTCCTTCAAGGAAGGTGAAAAAAATGAATGATAAAAATATAGCTAAGAACAAGGTAAATACCTCGTTAATTCTAATTAAATTAAGCTTCAAAGCTACATGATAACTCTAGTTTCTTAGAGTTAACACACTATCAATAGAAAAAAGTAAAGCATCACATACCTCTTTAATCATTACATTAGCAACATCCTCTTTTAGTGCTTTGCAGTTCTTCTTTAGGTGACCACATTTCTTGCACTTCCAACACTCCACCATTCTTACATATCTAGAGTTAGTTTTTCTATTCATCGACCCCGTCCTACCATTGTTGTAGTTAAATACCCTTTCATTGCCCTTGCCTCTGGTTTTAGCATTCTACGAACTTTCTTAGAAAGAATCTGATCCTGACATCAATGAATTTTAACTTGTTGCTGCCAATTGAATCGCTAACCGCCACCCTTATATGCTCCTAACTAATTGGTAGAGAGTCTAGATAAATCAGGCCATGAATCTCATCATCAAAATCAATCTCAAATAATGATAAATTATTTTGATAAATTATTTTGATAAATTTATTTAATACATTACGCGGCGCTGCCACTTCGCCTTCTCCCATCTTCAAATAAAATAGCTTTGTGATGAGATGTACCTTATTACTTGTAGAAGACTTCTTATTCACATCGAACAGTACCTGTATCGGCTCTGTTATGCTCTTACTTTGCAACATTATGAGCCAAGTTCTTCGACAATGTCAATCGTAAGACTCCCAATGCTTGTCAATCAAGGAGCGCCCAAACTATTTCCAACGTCCAATCCAGTTTTTATTTACAGAGGCTGTGCATCTTCTTACCATAAAGAATCTTCAATTTACATTCTCTAGAATGCAAAATCCATATTGTTGAAGTTCTTGATTCCTTGAACAAACCCTCATTCTTCTCTAGCCATTGCTCTAAATCATTAATTACGCAAACCACGGTGTAATTAAAAGAGTGTTGCTGACAAACCAATAATGTCGACAAAATATTACTATACCAGATTCACTATTCATGTGAATAGTAGCCCTGCAGAAAAATTGACAACATAAGCTTTGACACCAGTTTTTAAGGACAAAATTGTTAGGATTATGCAGTAAAAGCACTGAAATTCTATTATATTTATTGAGACAATTAATTCTGATTCATAATAAATAGTTTATTCTTATATTATATACAATACATTCTTGTAAAAGGTCCACATGCATAATAGTACTTGATTTATGGATCCTATAAAGTTTAGCTCATGAGAATAATGTATTTAATCAAGAGTTCTTTATGACTTATAAATACTTAATTTCACAGTCTAGTGAGGCTGAACGTTTTACTAAGAATTTACTATAGTACATTAACTCTATTAAGTAGAATGACTAATCTTGGTCATTAGGTGGAGTACCTAATTAATGTATAATGCATTTAGAATGTATTGGAAGGACTAACTGGTCTGATTTTCAGTAAAGTACTATGGAACAAAAATCAAGACTCATTGTTATTATTTTATGACTGCTCTCAATCTTGACAGAGTTATGAAATCTTATTTAATATCTTAATTATTTTGGTATATCAAGAACGAGATTCTACGAGTCAACATATTCTGTAGGTTGGATGACTGAGTTATTAGATAGTTAGTTCATAGATTCTCAATAGTAGAATCTATAGACACTTTTAATTAAGTGACATAGTATCTATTGAAATTCATTTATGTGATCACAATAAACTAAGTGCTTAGTATCTCTAGTGGAGTACTAGAGATTTGATAATTTTACTTGAGACGCCAATTATGAAAATCATCATAGTTGACCGATAGAATGAATTTGGAATCTAAAGATACCAAGATGTGTATAAATATTAGGTCGATATCAATTAACATAATTATGTACAATACTATATTATGGAGAGGCATTACATAATGAATAATAGGTCAATAATAGCTACATCGAGTAATATAAAATATACTTAGAGTTCAATTATAATTTTATAGGTGGAAGCACAAATATGCTCAGTATTTGGATCCGATATTGGATTGAGTCGATTCAAAATGCTCTAAAAATATAATGAAAAGACCCACACTTATGTGTTTGACGAAGAAGATACAATTTGGATGTTTTCCCTGTCAAAGTTGAGGCTGAATTTGACGCGTTGGTGAATGACAATTTTTTTTTCAGTTTTTCTGGTTTGATTCATTGGAACGGGATGAATCTCGTGAGGAAGTGGGTGATGGTCGACGGTAACCATTGGTGGCGAGAGGTGAGATCAAGGGTGGAAACCAACGGTAGATGGTTTTGGTGCCAGGGATTCAATCTCACTCTATCTTGAAGATTATTTTTAGACTAAAATTAAGATACAGTAGAGTTAGGCAAGGCTATGGTATATTTTAGATATTTATCTTTTATATCGTGTTTTTTTTATTATATTTTATATTTAGCATGCTTAGATAATTTTATTTTATGCACATCACATTTGGATACCATATGATTTTAGGTTTCTAAAAGAATAAGCATTTGTGATTGCATAATAATGATAAAATTAAGCATAATCAATTAGGACATAAAATGGCTAACCGTAGAAGCATGATATTAGTTTTATTAAATGTAATTTTTAATTTTAATAATCTCTCTAGATATATAATCTATCATTAATTAACTTAAATATAATACGAATTGAGAATACTTATTCAATCGGAGTAGGTTGCTAAAGATTAGGTTGGGTGATTACCTAATGTCGCTTAGTAACCCACAGTAATAAGAATTCACATAATCTAAAAAATCAAATGGGAGCGAGATTCTTAATTGAAACTCACAGTCTCTATTATTAGATCACAGTAAAGTCCTAGGGTACCTCATCTTCAATCTTGGAAGCTTTCTAAAGGAGTCACACTTGACTCGTTCTTGTAGTATCTTGCATAAGTGATTCTTATTACTTATTTTGAGAGACTAAAGTTTAACATTAGTTAATTACTAGATATTAATACTAGATTAGTAGGATTAGTATGTATTAATTCTAGATTGGCAATTAATTGGATTGGACTATCCTACCTAGCTTTTTAAAGGGAAAATCAGGGAAATTAGCCATTTTTTTATTACTGTTTTAGGAAATGGTCAAAAAAAATTTCAATTGCACAAATGACCGGCTTTTTTCATATCCTTTCTATCTCTTATTTTCCCTCTCTTTCTGCTTCGCCTCTCATTCTCTCTGCTTCTCCCTTTGTATCTCTCTCATTCTCTCTTTGATTCTCTCTCTCGCTCTCTATCTCTCTACCATGACCGGAGGTGGAAAACGTCGATTTGGTGGAATGAATTTTGATGAATCCAGAACTTAGAGAGATTGTTAATGGTGGGGTTGGGTGTGAAATTTGACTAATAAGGAGATTGTTATGATTTTCTTACTTGCTTTTCTTGTTTGATTTAAAAAATATTGAAGTTCTAAAATGGAGAATCGAGGAATCCAGCGAGAGAGATGAAGAAGAGTAAAGAGGGGACGAGCTTAAGTAAGGGAAGGAATATGGTACCAGATGGTAGATAAAATATACTACATATAAACTACGATATACTGATGATATATAAAAATATACTATATATTTATATACTATGATATACTGATGTTATATCAAATAATCAAAATATACAATGATATATGAATATATACTCATGATATATTCTTATGTACAATAATACACCTGTATATTAAATTTCCAATTTTATAAAAAAAATTACAGTTACAAAAAAACTGGCCATTCTTATAAATACAACTTTTTTCAGTCATTCTTTTACTTATTTTTCAAAATGGCCTATTTCTCTAAATTAGCTATTTTAAAATGTGCGTTCAGCCTAAGCGTGCGTATGTTTATGAGAGTTGGGATATTGTTGCGTACATCGCATGTTATTGTTTAAGTTTTTGTATTCATGTTATGATGTATGCTTTAATTAGAATGTGTTTATAATGATTCAAAATTTTATTACTTTTCAGTAATTAAAATGTCATCCACGAGCCCATCAACATCTATATTAAAAATATTGACAACATTAATGGATATTAACTAAGACTTTAATTTTACCATAAATGAAAGCAAGTATACTCTTAATTAACGCTACTCTAGACCTTTCTTAGAGTTCCACTCAGGAGATAAAATTAATATTGGCTATATAGATAGATTGAATTTTAGCTCCATGTTACATAGTGTCATTATATGACAAATATATTGGAACTATAGTAAATTCATTCTCCATGAAGCTGATATAATTATTAATCTCCAGTATGATGTCTGAAGGATAATGTTAAATGCTAAGATGGCAAAGGAAACTCTAAGTTCATAACCATATCCTTATGGTTGTTTTTTTACTAGAAAGAGATTCCTATAACTAAAATCGATGGGAAAACCCAGATCGATATAGTCTTGGATACCTAAGCAGATTCCTTACATCATTTCATGATTAAACTATAGCCCATGTAGAAATGTTTAGTCAGACCGAACTGAACTAGGAACTTCAGATAACTAAGAAAATCTTGAAGATAATTTGTGTTAAGCGTAACCCAATCATCTTCTTCTTTTGGGCTGAAGCTTCACCCGATGAAAAGGATAAAGATATATAAATAGAGTTGACTTAGTGTAAGAAAGAGGGAGCAAACTCTAATGAGAAGTGCTTCTATTACGGAAGACTAGATAAAAGAAAGCCAACTAAACAGTTTACTATAAAGAGCTGAAACATGCATCTCATTAAGAAGTGACTAGTGATTAACTTAACTACATCCTGGTGTGTACTCTCTAAAATCACTAATCATATTCACAATTCTTTGTGGAGGTTCTAGAAAACCTGAAAACTAAATGAGAGAGATTGCATGTTTTTCTTAGGATAGAGGTATATGCACTATTTGGATAGTACATTTATTTATAATTTTTTTGTTGCATGATATGAAGTACAATAACAGTATACATAGTGCATTATATAAGAGAAAAGTTTCTCAAGCCAACTATACGTCTATAACATATGTCTTGGTCATATTATCTAAGTATAATTTGAAGACTAGTAAGAGACATGCTTTATAGCCTTTAGATTTTTGAACTCTTACCGGTAGGCGAATCCATTATTGATAAGAATATAAAAAAGAGTAATCTTTTTAAGACAGAAGGACATAGAGACAACTGATATTAGTGTTGGAGTATATTACCTGAGTGGACAGGTGAAAGTCTAGCTGATGGGTGGCTATGGATATAATGTCATTTTTATTGACGAGTACTCTAGATATGATTATGTTTGTTTTATGCTTTTCAATTCTGAAACTTTTTTGAGAAAGAGTCTAGAACGAAAGTTGAAAAGGCATTGGAGAGACAAACTAAGTCTCTTTGATTTGATAAAAAATGTAAATACCTCATAAAGGCATTCACAGACCACATGGTAAATATCAAGATTGTATTCTAGTTGGTTACGTCTAAGTCATCTAGAAAATGGTGTAATAGTATGGAGAACAAGTCTTTTTGAACATGATGAGATCTATATTTAGATATTTAATTGACCTATTTTTTTAGGATTAGCTTTATAGATGACTTATTTTGAATCTAACATCATATATGGCAGTACTTGAAACACAACAAGAATTACAGAATGTTCATAAACGTAGTTTACGTTACCTTCATATATGTAGATGTCCAACACACGTGCTTAAAGAGAATGTTGCAAGCTAAATGATAGATCAAACTGATTTTTAACTGTAGGCTATGAAAAAGAGAATGTGGGTTATTGTTTTTATAATGCAAAGAATGAGAAATGTTTGTAAGTATACACATTATGTTCTTAGAAGAAGACTATATTTCAAAAGGAATATCTAGATGCAACATAAACTTAGAAGAATTCTCTAGTAATAGATGTAGCACGCAATCCAGTTGGTTATAGATAAGTTCAGAAGTTAGTGAAAATTCAATTAGTCAAGAGAATAAGAATGAAGTACTTCCTAGTACTACACAACCTTATTGTAGTGGGAGCATTTCTCATTCATATGAGAAATAAAATTTTCCTATGAGAGCCTGGTATGTTAATCCTAGCGGAATATGAGCTAGATCTGAATCACTACGTTATATTGGGAGGGGATAATGACCAACTGACAGATTCATGTTCAAGTGAGAGACTTTCGAGTCCATCTCAGAGAAACATGACTCAAATCCTAGAAACTACATAGAGGTTGTAAATGCTGTAAAGTAAATCATTGGCTTTAAGCAACGAAATTTGAAAAAGATTTCATTAACTCTAATGATGTATGGAAGCTTGTAGAAGCCCTAAAGTATTAGGTGCTAAAGATCTACAAGTGGAAGCAAAATATAGACACAAGGTCAAGACCTTCAAGGCTAGACTTAGTGAGAAATGGCATACTTATAGAAATGATATTAAGTATAGCAGATCATTTTCACTAATGACCATGCTCATGTCTATAAAATATTGTATCATTGCAGCTCATCTCATTTACGAGTTTTGGAAAATGGATGTCAAGAATGCTATCTTGTATGACGATCTTGAAATGGATATCTTTATATCTCAATTTTTAGATTTGTCGCTAAAGGTAAAAAATTATGATATACATGATGCATTAGTCCACTCGTGGACTTAAGCATGCACTGATGACTCAGAACATTATGTTGATCATGTTCAAAGTTTTGATATTGATCAAGGTCATAATGAGTCATATCAGTACAAGAAAAATGAAGGAAACATATTGATTTTCTTGATATATTATGTAAATGACATTTTATCTTCAAGAACGACGTAGAATTAAATGTTAACTATAAAGCCATTTTGTCTGAATTTATGATATGAAAGAATTTGAAAAAGTGATATTCATGCTAAGAATTAATTTCTTTCGAGACTTAAATATAGAATAATATTCTTATCCTGAACTGTGTAGATAATAATATGTTGTATAGGCGTGCAATGCAAAATTCCAAGGAAGGGCTTCTTACCCTTTTAGGTTTGGAATTCTGTTAGTGTCCTAACACATAGGACGCAATAAATAACATAAAGATAGTTCCATTGCCTTCGGTAGTGAGAAGTCTTAAGTACGTTATACTATACACCAGATGTATATTTCGTAGTAGATTTAGTCAGTAGAAAATAATTAAATCCTGGAGTATTTCACTTGATAACTGTGAAGCATATACTCAAATATCTGAGGATAACGAGAGATTATATGCTTGTCTATCATGGGAAGAATCTCATACCATTTGGGTATATGGATTCAAATTTTTAATTAGATTACTTTAGCAGTAGAACCTAGCAGACCCATTTACGAAGATTTTAGCCACAAAAGTATTTAGGTCACATGTAGAGAACATGAAAGTTAAGCTGGTTGTGGGCGTGCTTTAGGGTAAGTGGGAGATAGTTAGGATTGTGTCCTAAAAGTACTGGAATTCTATTATATTTATTGAGACATTTAATTCTAATTAATGATAAATAGTTTATTCTTATATTATACACAGTCAACAAACATAATAGTACTTGGTTTATAGGTTCTATGGAGTTTAGCTAATTGGAATAAGGTTTTTAACCAAGAGTTCTTTATGACATGTAAATACTTAATTTCATAGTTTAGTGAAATTGGCGCTGTACTAAAAGAAGACTGTAATACATTTTTGTAAAAAGTCAACAAGCATAATAGTATTTGGTTTATGGATCCTATGAAGTTTAGCTTATGAGAATAAGGTATTTAATTGCTCATAGTGAAACTGGACTCTATACTAAGAAAATACTATAATACATTAACTCTATTACGTAGAATGACTAGCATTGGTCATTAGGTAGAATACTTAGTTAATGTACTGGTGCATTTAGAAGGCATTAAAAAGACTAATGAATCTGATTTTTAGTAAAGTACTATCGAATTTTGAGAAAGTTATGAGCTCATATTTAATTGCTTAGTTATTTTGATCTATCAAGAATGAGACTCTAGGAGTCAACATATTCCATAGGTTGGATGACTGAGTCATTAGATAGTGAGTCCATACATGCTAAATAATAAAATCAATAGACAATAATTAAGTGACAGTACATTTTAGGTAATTAATTTATGTTGTCAAAATAAAGTAATCGTTTAGTATCTCTGGTGGAGTATTAGAGATTTGATAACTTTACTTAAGACGTTAAGTATGAAAATTATCATAGTTGCCGATAGAATGAATTTGAAACCTAATGATACCTAGATGTGTATAAATATTAGGTCGATAGTAATTAACTTAATTATACACGGTACTATATTATGGAGAGGCATTACATAATGAATAATATGTCAAGTATGAAAATTATCAAGATTCAATATTTTTCGCTGCGTTGATTCCTTTATAATGCCCTAATCTTTTACTAACGATAGTAGTAAAATAGAAAACACAATAAAAGAAACACAGTTTTATAATTGTTCAACTGCATATAAGAGCTACATCCATTTTAGCATTTGTAGGTTTTCACTATAATGAAGAAGAATAAATTTACATAATGATATCTTAAGCTTTGCACTTCCCTAGGTTTTGCAAGCACACAAACTAGCTGCCTAATATCATTTATATAATAAGGATATTAAGGCAACAAAAAACAAGATACAAACTACCAAAAAAGAACCTTCACTATTTAATACATGTAGGCTCCACACATGCTAACAGTTTGTAGAGCAATAGTTCAACAAGGCTATTTAGAAGCTTGTGGGGCATGGTCCGATTCATTTGTTCTGACGGCTCAACTACAATCTCGATTGTCACATCAGCTTTGTAGGTGCCACTTGCACAACTATACATTTAACAACCAATTTTGATATCTGCTAATTTTTTTGGCAAAAGTGAGATGGTATGTCTCATTTGTAATGTTTGTGCAAGTATAAGGCCCCATTTGTAACTATTTGAATTGTAGAGTCTAGAGTGAAACTAACCTTAAACTATAAGGGTTAAAAGTATATTTTTCTCATGTAAATGTTACATGGTCAATTAATGACAATATTATTTTTATGTGTGGTCATAACCAGATAAGATCTATATAAATTCATTATCCAAATGTTTTCATGACTTGTTAGTTATATTTCAAGAGTCCGACTAAATCCTTCAGTGGTACGCAATTAAAAGCTAGAAAATTCATTTCTACTAGATAATACTATGAAGAAACTTGACCCATTAGTTTCAATTTTGACTCCTAAATGTTAAGATTGTGCCATTAGAGCACATGAGTTCTATTTATTTTATTGAGATATTTTTTGAAAAATAAGAAAGGGTCTATTTTTATATGACATACAACATGTTCTTTTAAAACATCCACAATCATTTATTACTTGGTTTATGGGTCACATGAAATCTAGCTCATGAGAACAATGTATTTGTCCATAAGATCATTATAACTTGTATATATTTATTTTCATAATCTAATGAAGATATGTGTTTTACTAAGAAAAGAATGTAGTAAATTACCTACATCTTGTAGAGTGACTTATATGAGTCATTAGATGGAGATCTGGTTAATGTACTAGTATATGTAGAATTCATTGAGATGACTAATGCGTTTAATTTTCAAAGTACTTCTTAAGAAAATCATACCTCATTGCTATTATATTATGAGTGTTCTTTATCTTGATAGAGTTATGAAATCATATTTATTGACTTAGTTATATTGATCTACCATGATTTGGATTCTATGAGTAAATACATATGTAGTTTGGATGATTAAGTTATTAGATAGTGAGGATATATAGATTCTTAATAATAGAGTCAATAAAGACTTTTATGTAACTGACATAGCACCCCTTAACGTAATTCGTTTATGTGATCATAGCAATTTAAGTACTTAAAATGTCTGACGAATTATTAGAAATTTGATAATTTTACTGAAGATAAAGTATGAAAATTATCATAATTGATCAGTAGAACGAGATTAGAATTTAAGGAACAAGATATGTATATATTAGTTCGATGGTACGTCGTCTGATTATACACACCATATTATGGAGGGGCAAGATAGAATTAATAATAGGTAAAAAATTATTAAATTGAGTAATATAAATATGATCGAAGTTAAATTGTAATTTTATTGTGGAATTAATTATAATATATAATTAATAAACTCAATCATAAGTTTGGTTGATAGAATTTACTAATTATTTATCTAAGAGTAATTTTATCTTTTTGGTCTCCAAGCTAGTCTATGAATTTAGGTATTTTTCGTTTCCTGTAATTAATAGGTACGACATGGATGCCTAGCAGTCAACTAATTGTTCATATTTAAGTAATAAAATTTATTAACTAAAATTAGTTTAATTAATTTTAATTGAGATATAACTTTGGTCAGATTGATCTCGCAATCCAAGCCGTTGGATATTATCATAAATAGGAAGCTTCTCTCATATTAGGTCTACGTCTTTGGATGCCACTAGTTGGGCAAAACTCTAGAGAGACAATCTTTCTCTCTAGCCGAAAATTTGAGAGAAAAATAGATATATTTTCTTGAGCGCCTAGACACTTGTTGATGGTTAACAATTTAAGGAATAACGAGAAATATCACAAGGTGTCGTACAGAAACACAATGTTCTACATGGTGTTACATATGGCAGTCAACATGAAGTGCTAGGAGACTTCTCGGGTTTTGCCGTGAGTTTGAGGTTTGGATTTTGATGTGAAAAAGCTTTAATTTTTATGATTCACATGTCAAAGGTTTTATCTCTATATTCATTCATAGCAGAAATTAAGTTGTGTAACAAATAAAGTTTAAAGATTGAGATGATTTCACTATGATATTTCTTTGACTTAGATAATTGTGAAATTTTGTAACGTATTTGAGCATCCTATTAGTAAGTCGACGTGTGAGGTTTTGTTCAATCTTGATTTTTTGTGCACATGTGCATCAATTTTTATAATTATTATAGTGTATCCTAAAAAAAAGTTTGTATAGAATAATTGTCTGGGGAGTAAAAATAATGGTATAAAATAATTATTAAAAATAATTTCTGAAATTAAGAAATGGAGTTTCTGAAAACAAGATTGTTTTCCCTGAAATGTGTTTTGAAAATCATGCCTGCCAAACAAGCTTTCGTTTGTTGAAAACATCGTTTTCAAAACAGAAAAGTGGATGAAAATGGTATCCAAAACGAAGTTTTTTTAATGGAATAAACATTAATATAAATTATTAATGCTTTATAAATGGGAAAATGGATTAGGAAGGGTAGCATCATACTGTTCAATCATACTATCGCTTCCGGCATTCCCTCAGAAAAGTTTATACCATTGACTTATATATTATTTGAATTGACTAAGAGGTGAAAATATAGACCAAAGATAAAGCTTATCTCAAAATTAATATACTTCCTCATCTTTACTCAGTATCTTGGATACTTGCACACAAACTCCATTTTTGAAGAGAGAGAGAGAGAGAGAGAGAGAGAGAGAGAGAGAGAGAGAGAGAGAGATTAGACAGAGAGGGGTGATTTAAATTTCAAATCCTTGATTAAGAAGAGCCCCAGTAACCCAAAGCTTCAAATTTGGCAAATTCATCTCTTGTTCACAATCTGTAACCTGCGTTATTCCAATCTCCCTAGAAATCAGTATGCATATAATAACAACAATAAATATGAGAAAAACATGTTAATTGATATTTAAATCGGGGAAGAAAATTACATTAATATTAGCTGTTAGTACAAATGTCTCAGAAGCTGTAGCCAAATTGGAGCTTTGCACGTTGAAATTTGTAAGAGATTCGAGCACTTTGTAGAGTGACATTGCCACCCCAAATCCCTTATCACACACCAATCTCACATAAAACCCTTTTTCTTCCACTTGAAATACATCCATCTACACGCCAATGTGCAAAATCAGTGATAGGTTGATGGAGACGTTACTAACATTATATACAATTTTATATATAGTATAATGTCTAATCATACCATCTCATGTGTTATTCTTATTTTTGTAAAATATTTTATAAAATTTACTAGCCCCTAGATCGTTATATCTATTAAATGAGCATTGACACGTGAGATGATTGAGCGACGTTAGTTGTCAGATGAGTTTAAAAATGCTCGTAATTATTCAGAATTAAAATATGACAAATATTAACCTGAATGATTTTCTTCGGAACTAATTGGTTGATGCGTGAAGGTTGAATCTTCTGAGGGTTTTCAGCTGAGCATTGATATCTCTCGGTTCCAGCTATGGATGCTTCAAGAGCAGCTATTTCGGATTTGAGCTTCTTGGCCTGCATTTGAAGATCTTGTACGTATAAAACAGCATCTCCAACAATGGAAGCTTTGTCCATCTGCAGTACAAATCCAAAGCTTATATCATTCAAGTACTTGTAATCATGCTATGGTACCGTCACAGTATCAATATTTGTAGTATTGGTGATATAATAGTTTAATTTTTCTATCTCGATTTCATATTGTGACAGTACCATAAGACTTTTCATGTTGTATAAAACAATAAACAAAAAGCTCAAATTTTCCTCTTTCGAAAGCCAAAACTAAAAGGTTTCTCACTATTTTTAGGCTATATAAGAGAATTGCATTTGGGTAGGAAAATATAATCTCGTTGTAGCTTATACATACAGCCTCTGAAAGTCATTCATATATTTACATGAGTATAATATAATTTTATATGCCTGATTGTCCACACCACACGCATGTAAATGAACAAATTTATGGTACTCTTGAGAGAAATGATCAAAAAGTGTTAGGACGCCTGTTTATCTTTGGTCTCTGTGTAATAGTTTTTCAAAATTTTTTATTGATTATAGCATCCATATATGTGTGATAAAGAAATTGATATTTTTGAAAATGTCGAAGCTAAAAGTACCTTAGTTATGTTGGGAACCAATGAACGCAATGCATAGAGTTTCTCTTTCATCCTTCCCCTTCTCCTCCTCTCAGAAATCAATGTTCTTGACCTATCAACCTTTGACCTTTTTGAGGACATGATATTAGTCATTGTTGTCGCTGTAGCAGATGAATCCTCTCCATCATTCTCATCTTCTTCTACTCCTTTTCCTCCTTTCATTTCCCCATCAAAACTTGGCAATGTGTTAAACATTGAGTTGGGTTCCGATCCTCCTCCGACCGCATTTGACTCCAACACGTATGCGTGAGTCGGCCCGAATAGGTTATCAGCCAAACAACCGTTATTAATTAGGTCAAGATCAAAGTTTGCTAATGAATTTTCATGTTCGCCTCTGATTAAGTCGACAAACTGATCGATACGAGCATTGTCGATATAATCGTGTAGCTCAAAGTCATGGAAATGCATTAGAGGGCTCCCAGTTGGTTCCATTTCAAACACACTATCTTTTGTGAGAGGATAACTAGTTAATTTATAAATATATAAGGGAATCAATAGTATGAAAGGAATCAAATAATAAGCATTTTTGACATGGGATTTTTTAATGTTTAAGTTCTTTCCATGATATAAAAAGGGAAGAATATTGAGAGAGGTTGACATAAAATAAAAATTGTAAATAATGCTGTCCTGATTTTGAATTGGGTTAATTAATAATCCCCTTTCTGACTTGGATTTCATTATTTTATTTCTTTTATTATGTTTTTTCTCCTAAACGATGTGGGTTACAATGAACTTGCCCTTTTTTCTTTTAAGAATATCAATGTGTATTATCTTGGATATGGATCTAAGATATATATTAACAATTATAAAGATCATCCTATGAAATTCCTAGGCGCAACGATATTTAATGAGTTTATATTGTTTTATAAAAAAAATTTCCTTTTCGGATTTAATTGATTAGAAAAGAGAGAGCAACTATTTAATGGGAAACATGGACAGAAAACCATCTTTAATTTCTTATATTACTTGGTAAAAATTTGTCGGGGAAACCTTTATTTGAGGATATGAGTATTGCACTGTATTAAAATTTCCAAAATTGCTTTCGCAAGGCGATGTCTGAATTTGAGAAATTAAAAATAAAAGAAAAATGAGAGAAAAATTAGAAAAATAGTAGGAACACAATTAAAAAAACAGTAAAATTTCCTTCTTTTATATTTTTTCACTGTGTATTCCAATCAAACTATGTACATAACAATAAATTTTCTTGAGGTTCCAAATAAAGCATGATTTTCATAAGATAAGCTTGAGTTTGACATTAGAAAGTTAGCAGATAATTAACCAACCCATTTATATTATTCTCAATGAAAATTTGAGTCATTACTACTTATTTCAAAAATCTAAATCAGATTTAGGGACCACAATTTTATTTAACTATAAAACGTAAAACTAATTTGAAAAAGTTGATATTTTAAAGTGATCTACTCCATGACATATTCCTAATCTCATACTAATCATTCCAAGGAAGCCAGTTTAATTTTCTCTGCTTTAATTGGATCGTAAAAAGAAAAAGGAGATCAATCAATACAATTTTATAAATAGAATTGTCAAACTTACCCAGAAATCCTATGTTAATCAGAATGATATAGCTTCGCTCCACACATTTTATGATGTTGTGAGCTAGAATCAGCTTATCTTTAGTACTTAGAAGAATTTATAACTTTGCGAAAAAGATAAATAACAAAAGCACTGTAATAATGTAGTAATTTGGTTTATTTAGGTTCTTTCTCATTTGCTTAATATAAAATAGGAGAATGCTAAAAATTACACTGAAACTCACTAATGAATTACAACACATGTAATACTCGAGTGACAGTGATATTATTATTAAACAGAAACTAAACGAAAATTGGTCGCATGTGGGGAAGGCTATATTGTTGATTACATCAGGGTTAGTTGAGGAGTAATACTTTTTTAGATTGAAGGTCAGGACTCAGGCAGGAGCAATACTCAGGAGTAATACCTAACTAACTAGTTGGAATGGCAATAAATAAATCCTGAAAATGATTTATATTTAATGCTAATTGAGAAGTTGGGATATTATGAGCAATAAGAGAAATATATACCGCAGAATAAACCCAAAAGGACTTGTAAGATAAGAAAATAAGGTATGAGAATTCCTTATCCTCCATTGACTGTTGAAGGAAGGAAGCTATCTTATTTGTACGAAAGTTGATTACAAGAGATTAGCTTCAACTGTTTGACAATTGATGCTTTGAAATATCAAGCTTAACAACTAACCATATTACAAGCAATCTAACTATATTGTGAACTACAACAAAGATGCATGAGTAGTGGGACTGAGCAGTGAGGCCTGACACTTCGAATACTGCTGCTTGACGCTCGAGCATTGATGCTTGACACTCGAGCAATGCTTCCTCGACAACCAGTTGAAAAACGGGTTCCTTGACATGTTGTTTCTTATCCCCCCTCAAGATGAAAGGTGATAGTGTTACCTTTAGCTTACCCTTGAGTTGAAGAAACCTAGGATTAGACACAACTTTTGTTAGAACATCAGCCACTTGTTCAGCAAAAGGGACAAACTTGATGTCTAGGAGTTTTTGTTACATTTTATCTCAGATAAAGTGTACATCAAATAATAGGAGCTTAAGTGAGAGACAAGGCATGTTCACCTAGAATGCTTTTGAACAACTGAATTTATGCTGTTGTGTTTGCGATAGACAAGTACTCACTTCATTAGTAGATCTAGATACAATTTGTTATTTTTTAGAAGACCATGACATGAGATTGCATCCTAGGTAAATGAGACAGTCCCCTATTAATTTTGCGTCATCCATGTCCTCTGCCCGCGCTACATCAGTATAAGCTTGAATGTTGAAGGAGAACGATGGTTGAATAAACATTTCTTCATTTATGGTCCCTTTTAAGTACCTGAGTACTCCTTTACAGATTTGTTAGTGTAAATCAGTGGGCTTATGTAGAAACTAACTTAAATGATTGACAGTAAAGCCTATATGAGACATTGTAATCGTTGTAATTGTGTCCATAAAGTATGGTGTAATAATTATTTATGAGTATTTAGTTATTTCTATGACATTTATGTATTATTGAATTTTATAAATAAATGAAAGTTTTCCTTTCATTAAAGTGTGTTTAAAATTTACTTAAGTCCTTGAACTATCATCAACGTAAGAAAACTACAGATAGATGAGTCTTCTAGACAAACTCTTCTGAAATAGTTCAGAATGTTATTCATAGTCTTAGGATCGGCTCGACAATCGAGTCTGATCACGACTATTAGGTTGAACCAAAGGTTACTAGTCTTGAGGTATGGGAGTGGAGACTCTAACGGTTGATCTGGACATATTATGGAACATGATGAATATACCAGTAACAAATTAATTTACACCAAAATCGTTTATCTAGCTCTAAATCTAATTGTTACACCTTAAGGGTATTTTCATGATTACCTTAATCCTGAGGTGAATATGAAACTTGAATTAGTTACTTGCGATCTTTGATACATTAAATGAGTGAGTTCAAATTGCTGGACAATTCCTCGATTGTTGGGATCGTGATTCAACTATGTTGGAGTTGCGTCATTCACATATATAAAATTCGTGGTAAGCCTACAATAGCTACAATATCACATTATGCTTTATTGATGGGTGTGTGAATTAATAAACCAGACCTAGTACTCGATGACATGAGTCATTGAATACGACATTGTGAACTGTATGAGACATTTAACTAATATGTCTTTCTTATTCAGTCAATAAAAGAGTTAAGGAAATAGTAAAACTAGATGGGTAAAATGATAATTTTACATCCAACTCTTGTTACTGATATTCACGAATGGTAACATCATAAAATACTTTGTGGACCATGAAATAAAGATGTTTATTTGCACCAACAAAAAATGTAGCGTGCATAAATTAAGAGTTGATTCAGCATCGGACCTATAGTGGAATCGTACGATGTCAGGATTAAATAGGTCGATAATTTATGGAGATAAATTAGCTGGGTATTTGAATCTCATAGTTTTATTCATGTGGATCCATTCAGTCTCAAGAGTAGCTTATAAGGACATGAATGAGAAACAACATCAATTGGACCAAAAAGTATTTTGGACAAAGATACACTTTCCAAACTCATATGTGATGGGTGTTATCACTAAATTAACGAAGAACAAAATTAATGTTAAAATTAATTAATTTTTTATTTTCTAATTATTGGATAATTAGTAAATAAAAGAAATTAATTAATTAATTGATGGAGATCAACAATTTATCATTTTGGATTGATGAATTTGGACACAACATTAGCTCTAAGAGAAATGCGAAAATCGCAGAGGGCAATGCATGAAGATGGTGAATTTTGGCAATTTACAATATATGGGGTATATGTGTAAATTATGTAAATATTATATAAGAGATTGAAATAGGGTTGCATCCCTAACCTAAGCTTAACCAAATCATAGTATGTGATTATTCAGAGCAAGAAAATGGGTTTCTCTCTCCCTTTCCCATGTTGCCACCGAAATCGTAGTGAGGAAGAAGAAATTTTTTTTTTCCTTCCTCAATTGTTTAGAGAGTCTACACTCTATTCCTAATAATATCATTGCGAGACATACTTCTGAATTTTACGAGTGGTTTTGGTGTGAAGATTGATTGAAGTTCTACGAATCTAAAAAATGAGGAACGTGAGACAATAAATTGGATCCCGCCAATTCAGAAAATCTCCATTACAAGAAAACGGTAAAAATTATTTCTATCTCTTCTTGATACGTTTATCTAAATATATATGATCATTGAAAAGTTTTATATTTATTATGATTAAATATTTGTTTAGAAATTTTTTGATATTCCGCACACGAACTGTTCGTGGTTCATTAATTTTTCTTCATTTTTTAAAACTTGATCCAAAAATTGGTATCACAGCCTTTGGTTCTTAATTATAAATATTTAGTGATTAAACGTATGTATGGATGGATATTGTGATATTAGCATATATTTTTGTATGGTAGATTCAAAGCATATTTGAATGTGTTTTATGAATGAATCCCGATGATTGACTCTAGGTGTTTATTTTCAATTTTAGAAATGATGTACGCCAAAATTGAGGTATAGAATTTGATGTAATTTAATTTTTGTAAAAGTTTTATCTTTAAATTCCATGTAAATCCATCATTGCAAGAAAAGTCACCCTTCGTCGCTGCCCCTGACGCTTGCCACCGTGTTGTGCCGTCGTCGGCTGCCTCGCATTAAGACTAGTGTTTAAATTAGAGATTCCATGAAGACTAGTATTTAAATTATTGTAATTTATTTATTATTCTTTTTATGAGTTGTAATTAGAAACGAGCCATAGAGAGGGTAATTTTGAATGTATGATTTATTATTAATTTCGTATCATCATATAACATGCCATATAGACATAGGGATATGCCAATATCAAAATTCCATGTAAATTGTACATGCAACATTGTAGTTTAAATTTATAATAGGTTATAATTTAAATATAATGTGAATTTTATAAAAGTTATAATTTTTAAATTGTGATTTGAATTTTATAAAAGTTTATAATTTTCAAAACTTGTTTTTGAAATCTATAAAGAGATGGTTTTTTGAAAGAGCAAAGAAAAATCTATTTTTTCAAAAACCAAATGAGAGAGTCATTTACGTTGAAACGTTCTCAAGGTCCCAACACAAACTTGATCGTGGCACAAGTAATGGTTTAGAGCCACCCTAGAGATCATCTCTTTAGTGGGAGAAACTTGAAAATTGTGTCGTTTTGAGGCATCTTGTTGGTTGAGAAGCTAAAGCTTGTAAAGGAAGTGGTGATACAGGACCATTCCTAGATGGATTGTTAGTTCATAGCAACATTTAAAGCTGATGCGTTGGTTAAAAACTTAGACCGAAGCACATTGAAATATCTCATAAGTGCTAGGTGTAGTGACATCTTGAGAAGTGTTAACCAAATTAGAAGAGTCTCGATACGATGAGAGGTAGCTTGTGCGTTGTCCTTAGATGAGACAAGTTATTATTATTGATCGTAACATCATGGAAGACATATTTTTCTTGGAGTTTTTAATATTTAAGTATTTGCATTATGCATCATTCTTTCATAAATGATTAAATAATTATTTACACTGATTTATTTATTCTTTTCAGTAATAATGTTATTATCCCCACTCTCAATGATCTTAAATGCGAACAAACTTACTGGTGAAAATTACGTGGATTGTAAACGTAATCTTGATATTGGAGTGACGGTAGAAAAGCACAAGTTTGTGCTCACCATACCTTGTCCCCTTGAGCCTATTGCTGAATCGATTCAAGAGAAAAATGATGCTTATGCTTCTTGGCTGCATTCTAATGAGACTGTTAGGTGTTACATCTTGGCATCTGTTAGTAATATGTTGCAACAATAACATCAGAGCATGGAAACCACCCTTGATATGATGTTGAACATCACCAAAATAATTGGGGATTAGGGTCGTCAAACCAAACAGGCTGTTGTGAGAAATTTCATGAACTGCCGGATGAAACCTGAAACTCTTGTCAGAGAACACATAATGTTGATCATAAGTTATCTGAATGAGATAGAGATTATGGGTGTTGAGATAGATGGAGAGACTCAATTTGATATGATCCTTAAGACCCTGCCAGACACTTTTGAGAACTTCAAACTTAATTATTCAATGAATAAGGTGAGGTACTCGTTTCTAGAGTTTATGAAGGGGTTGCAAGCTGTTGAGACACTGTTTTTAAAGGTTTAGAGGAAGAATGGAGAGGCAAACTTTATTGAAAGTAAGCCTTCCACCTCTCGCACAAAAAAAACATAAGAGAAGTATAAAGAAAGCTAAGAAGTAGAACTCGAAAGCTGTGAAAGGCAAGGACACTACAAAAATGGATAAGTCGAAAGACAAGTGTCATCATTGTGGAGCTGTTGGCCATTGGAAATGTAACTGTCCGGATGATCTCAAGGAGTGGAAATCCAAAGGTACAATACTTGTTACTGAGGGATGTTATGTGGTTGGCTATACTTTTTCATGGATTATAGACTCTACAGTCACTAACCATATATGTTGTTCCCTGTAGGGGTTCAGGAAAATCAGAAGGTTTGACAATGGCGAGTTCAACTTTCGATGTGGGAATGGAGCACTAATATCAGTTGTATCAGTTGGAACTATGAAATTGTGATTTGATAACAGTTTTTTGGTTTTATGAGATTTTTATTATATCCTGGTTTTTGGAAAAAACTTTATTTCAGTAGCTAGTTTAATTGAGCAAGGATTCACTATGAATTCATTGATAAATATATTGGTATTTTTGGAAATGATTGCTTAATTACTACTGCACGGTTGATAAATAATTTATTCTAGGTAAAACTCAAAGTTCTAATGAATGCGACACTAAAGTAAATACTGATTTACAAATTGATAGTAAAAGATTGAAGTCTGACTCAATCGACTAACCACGCGTGGCACTTACTTCTTGGTCACATTAGCCTAAACATGATTAAAAGACTTACAAATGATGGTCCATTGCAAACTTTAAGTGTGAGATCACTACCCACATGAGAATCCTGCATAGAAGGCAAAATGACCAAGAGACCATTTTCAATGAAGGATGAAAGAGCGACTCAGTGCCTGGAACTCGTGCATATTGATGTATGTGGGCCATTGAATATCCAAGAGGAGGTTATGAATATAACCTTCACATATGACTACTCACGTTTTGGACATGTTTATCTAATGCACGAAAAGTATGAAACATTTGAAAAGTTCAAAGAGTACAAAGCTATGATTGAGATGCAATTAAAGAAACAAATCAAAACATTATGATCCGATCATGATGGAGAGTACTTTCTAGTAGAGTTCGAAGACTTTCTTAAGGAAGAAAGTATTCTTTCTCAATTTACAGCACTTGGAACTCCATAATAAAATGGTGTGTTAGAGAGAAGGAATTGAACTCTGATGGATATGGTTAGATCTATGATGAGTTACTCACCCCTCCCAAATTTGTTCTAGGGATATGCCTTAAAAACAATGGCATATTTCTGAACCAAGTTCTGCAAAAAATGATGCATAGTACACCATATGAAAGATGGATGGACGAAAGTTATCCGTAAGCCACCTCAGGATGTGGGGATGCCCGACACATATACTATAGCGCAGTTAGCTCAGCTCCAAGTTCAACCGTCATTGCAACAACGTATTATCGATGCACAGAACTCAGATTCTGAGTTACTTTTGATTCGTAGCAAAGTGGGGTCGGACAAAGGGCAAGGGTTTGATGTTAGTAATGATTCAACTCTTTACTTTCATGAGAGGCTTTGTGTTCTGAAAGACGCAGTCATTAGGTAGGAATTACTCACGGAGGCTCATAGTTCACCATATACTGTGCACCCTGGAAGTACTAAAATGTATCATCATTTAAAGTTACATTATTGGTGGAACGGTATGAAGCGCGATGTCGCTGAGTTCGTTAGTAAGTGTTAGGTGTGTCTACTGATCAAGGCACATAGACAGCGACCATCTGGGGTATTGCAACCCTTAAGTATTCCTAAATGGAAATGGGAGCATGTGGCTATGGATTTTGTTTCAGGACTACCCGGACGGTAAGAGGTTTTAAATCCATTTGGGTTGTCGAAAATCGTCTCACCAAGTCTGCACACTTTTTGCCTGACAAGACTACATTTTCAGTTGACAATTGGGCTCTGTTGTATATCTGAGAGATTGCTCGACTTCATGGGGCTTCCGTGTCTATAGTATCAGATCGGGATCCGCAGTTCACGTCAAATTTTTTATGGTGTTTACAAAGAGCTTTAGGTACTCATTTGAATTTTAGTACAACTTTTCATCCGCAATTTGATGGGAATTTTGAGCGAATGATTCAGATGTTGGAAGATATGCTTCGAGCTTATGTCTTAGATTTCTCTGGTAGTTGGGACGAACACTTGGCACTCGTCGAGTTTGCTTACAATAACAGTTACCAGACAATGATTGGTATGGCTTCGTTTGAGGCGCTTTATGAAAAAAAATGCCGGTCGCCAGTTCACTGGGATGACGTTGGTGAACGAAAGCATTTAGGCCCTGAATTGGTTTAGTCTACAAATGAAGCTAGTAAAAAAATCAGAAATATAATGAAGACCGCTCAGAGTAGGCAAAAGAGTTACGCAGATGTCAGGAGGAAGAATCTCGAATTTAAAGTCGGTGATCATGTGTTTCTCAGGGTTTCCCCAATGAAGGGAGTTATGTGTTTTGGTCGCAAGGGGAAGCTAAGCCCCAAGTTTATTGGCCCTTTTGAGATTTTGGATCGTATCGGTCCTTTGCCTACCGACTCGCTTTACCAACATCTCTTTCTGGTGTTCATAATATGTTTCACGTCTCGATGCTTCGCAAGTACGTGCCTGATCCAACGCATGCCATCGATTTTCAACCTCTGTAAGTTCTTGATGATCTTACTTATGAGGAGAAGCCAATCAAAATTCTAGAGCGCAGGAATCAGACTCTTTATAACAGAACGATTCAATTAGTCAAGGTTCTATGGAGAAATCATCGAGTCGAAGAAGCAACATGGGAACAAGAAGTGGAGATACGTGTCAAGTATCCAGAATTATTTCTGTAAGGTATTTTCCTTTCAGGGATGAAAGTTCTTAAGCCGGGGAGAATGTAATACCCAAGAATTTATTAAAGGGTATTTTTGTAATTTAGAACCCCTACTCACACCATGTATGTGCATACACCCTAAGCCACCCCATTTGTTTCCCCTCACACCACATGTTCTTTCTAAACCATTTTCCCCTAATTTCTATTTTGTTTATCTTAAGTTAATCCTTGTAACCACCTACAACTCTCTCTCCCTTTCTCTCATTTTATTTTATATTCACGAGCCCTTCCCTTTTTATATTACTTCACATCTCTAATTCTTTTGCAGTTTTCTTCACCCAACGAAAACCCCTTTTGCTTGCTACTTCATCTAGTTACTTCTTCAACAATTATCCTCCATTAATCAAGGTAAATGATTACTTGCTTCATCTATTTTATTTTCTCTAATCAACTTAGATTTTGATCAATTCATTGAAGAATCAATCAGTGTTTATTTTTCTTTTCCTCTAATTTTTCCAGCAAGCTCTCTATTCCATCTTTTTCTCGTTCTTCTTCTTTGTCTCATTTTCCATTTGTTCCGCCATCATTTTAAGGTAAACTAATTCTTCTCTATTTCTTCATTCTTTTCTCATTTTTATACTTTAAACCTTAATCTTTTATTCAATGTTTATATAAAATCCAATTCATGATTTTTTTTCTCAAATTTTTAGCGATAGGCATTTTGTTCATCTTTGTTTCCGGCATCGTCATCGCACCACCTGCAACTCCATTTTGGTAAGCTTCAATCTCTCTCCCTCCTTCGTCTCCCTCTTTCCCCTATGTTTCTGTTGTCTCGGTGTCTCTCTCTCCTTCGTCTCCCTCTTCCCCTCTGTTTCTGTTTGTCTCGGTCTCTCTCTCTTTCTCTCTATCTCCCTCTCGTTATTTCTCTCGGTCTCTCTCCTTCATCTTCCCCCCTCTATTGCGTCTCTCTCTCCTTTGTCCCTCTTCCCTTTTTTGTTTCTGTTGTCTCAGTCTCTCTCCCTCTTTGCCTCCCTCTCGTTATTTCTCTCGGTCTCTCTCTTTCTCTCATTCTTCTTCCCCCCTCTCTATTGCCTCTCTCTCTCTCTCTCTCTCTCTCTCTCTCTTTCTCCCCCTCTCTCTTTTCTTCTTCTTTGTCTCCCTTTTGTTCCTCCCCTTCTCTTGAACCGATGCACCTGAACCAGACCAGTTTAATCAGATCGGGTCGAATCGGTTAAGTTAGACCAGGTCAGATAGAACCTGCTAGGTCAGGCCAGACCAAATCGGTTCAACCCGACCAGAATGAACCGGCCCAAAACAGTATTTTCAACCAGTTAAGACCATCCGAACCTTGTTGAACCGTTTTGAACCACTTGATAATTTACACTCGGTGTAGTTTCCACCTGTTCCCAACCTCGCTTGCCCTCTAGTTAATTAAATAATTGTAGATATTATATGAATTTGTTGTGATCTGAGATTCGTAGCGAATGCAGGTAAGTGGATTTACATAATAATTTGGTTCATATGTTATTAGTGTAGAATATATAATGTGAAATTATTTTATTATTTTTTTATGTTCAATCTTATGATCAAGTGTTTTATTTATTTTTCATATCACCATGAAATTATTTACCATGTTATGTATGAATATATTTTGAGTTATACATGTAATAGTTATATCATTTTTGTTCATGAACAAGTTATATGTTTACTCATGTATATGTGATAATGTGAATTATGAATATTAATTCAAGTAAAATGATAAGTAAACAAGAAGTACGCTTAGACATGTCCCTTGGTTATCAAAGATGTTCACGTCATGTTATCAAGTTATACGGTTGGGTGTCACATGTTTATGTTAGCGTCCTTAAGGTTCAGATAACTTTAAGTGACATCAAGTTCCAGGACACCCAATCTGTCATGTTCACGTTCATGTTACAAGTTCAAGTTTAAGTTGTGAATCAGTTCTGGTAGGTTGTTAATTGAGGGATATGTCTAGTTGAATTACGATCAAGTAAGTACAAGAATCAACATGTATAAGTGCAAGTTCAAGTCATATGTTAACCATGAAATCAATGTATTATTATTACAAGTATTTTATGTGACCAGTGAACGTGTGAAATTAAATTTACATGAGTTATATGTTTATATTTATGTCATGTGAAACTTATTAGTATGTGAATTTACTTACTGAGTATTTTTAATACTCACCCCTCATAAATGATTGTGTTGCAGGTGATGGTGAGCAGCAGGAGTGAAGGACTGTCATAGCAAGCATGATTATGATTTTTAAGTTATTTTATAACATTATGACTTCAGTTATTTCAAAAATTTATGAATGTTCATGTTTAACTTTCACGTCTTATGGGTTTTCATTATTCGACATTATTACGGTTTAATGAATCATTCAATTCAAAATAATGAGTTAATATTTTCTTAAAATAATTTTATGCTTCCGCTATTTAACACTAAAAGTAGGGAAAAATTAGGATTTTCAATTTGGGAATTTTCTCAAATTAGGGTTTTAATTGAATTGTGGATTTTTCAATTGTGAAATTTCAAGCATGTTTAACCCTCGGGGATCGAGGTGTTACGATTATGAAGCATGTATTTATAACCCTTGTGACTAGGAGAGTAGCCTAGAAACAAGCATAAATCAGAGTGAAAATCAAACTCATGAAATTTTTGTGGCCTAAGGTCATGGAACATGCACAACCAAAGACTTTGAAGGCCTTATACTCTGGTTTCTTGTGATACATTTTTTGTAAGGGAGATTGAAGGTTTAATTAATGTTTGTGTGGGGAGTCTATTTATGATATAAATTGTTGTTTGAAAGGCTTCCCACAAAAAAAATAAGAGGTAGACTAGCTTGAGCTAACAAGGTAAGGAATATCTCGACTATGTGTCTATGTTTTCTTTCCACTTTTCTATTTCACTGGTAATGTGGGGACAAGGGTGCCTAAAGGTTATACCATGACTTTAATGGGAAGATCAGCACCCTATTTTGAAAAGGATCTAAACTCACCACCCTATTTTGATTGTAAGGATTTATGGGAAGATCAGGCTGCTTTTCAAAATTAAATGTAGTGAAAATTTGAAGAGCTTCTGACTTTAAAGGAAAAATCTAAGAAAATATGCTAGAAACAAATGTAATATTTGAATCCTTCTTATGATGCTATGAGTGTAGGACCACAAAAACCAGTGTATGATAATTCAAGTGGTTTAAAAGTTGTTGGTTGTAATAGTGGGAAAAGAAAAGTGTGACTTTTTTCCTTTTTGACAAGCTATACAGAATTCAGGTCATTGTTTTGGGAGAACAATGTTTTCTATTTCTAGGATTCTGTTTAGAATTTTTTATTACAGGGTGCCCTAACCTTTTATGTCATATATCACTTTCATTAACAACATTCAACGTAATAGCATATGGATTTCCTCTGATTATAGCATTCTTCAAGACTTAGGTTTTTGAGTCGGGCATATATAATTTTAGTTGAGAGACAACACAATTTTGAAGTAGAAAGATGATTATTTGCATTATCAAACATATCGGGCTTACAATCAGTAGGTTTACACATGATAGAGTTTGAAGCGTCAAAAGTAGAATCTATTGAATAGTACAAAGTTGGAAAATGTAAGATAGAAGATTGACATTTATTAGAATCTAGTCTAACCACATCAAGAGCATGTCTTGATTCAGAATAGAAGTTTAGAGTAGTAGGTTTGTTAACTTTAGGATAAGCTAGCAAGTAAAGACCATCTTTAAGTGTCCTTTCTAAAAACAATGTTCCCATCTTCTTGTCCTTCACAAAACATGCATTTGAATGAAATTCAATAAAAATATTATTGTCTTGAGTCAGTTTTGAAATACTTATTAAGTTCTTTTTAATTTCGGGAACTCTAAGAACGGTTTTTACTTTCAGAGGGTAAGCTTTAGTAGGAAAGATGCTGAACCGATATGTCAGATATATAGAGTCTTACCATTGTCCACTGCTAACCTTTCATTTCCTGTGTACTTCTATGTAAGGTTCATATTGTTCATATCAGCAGTAACATGGTTTGTTGTTGCATTGTCAGTATACCATGCATTGTGACAAACAATATCAAAAGATGCAATGTAACCTGATGTTGAGACCATGTAGGCTGCATGTTGATTTGAGGAGCTTCCAAAATGCCTTTGTGGTAGGTTAGCAGTATGATTTTTGGCTTTTCCCATATTTGTAGTAACAGACAGATGCTGAGTGTCCAAGTTTGCATTTGAGAGAACCTTCTAGTATTCTTATTAGAATTCTGAGGATAACTTCCATTAAACAAAACCCAACATGACCACCATATCCATTCTTTCTACCAAAGTTGCTTGACACCATGTTAGCACTCATTTTTACCAGATCTTCACTTTTTTATAGCTGTTTCTCGAGTCTACTTTCAGGACATAGCAGGAGAGATAGAACTTCTTCAACTCCAAGTTCATCAGTTCCTAAGGTAATATTGACTACCATTGAGTCAAACTCAGAACAAAGGCCATTCAGTATGTACATGACCATTTCTTACTCGCAGATTTCATATTCTGCAGCTATTAGACAATCTTCACATCTTCTCATTTTTTCACAGTAATTAGGGATAAAAATTTTACTTTTTGCAGGATTGAAGTGATATTCTTAATTGTATCATTCTGGCCTTTGGGATAATTGCAAAATTTCTTTCTAATGAACTCCAAACTTCAGCTCATATGTTTATTGTGTTACTGTACCTAGAACTAATAAAGGACCTTAGCAACTTAGCATTAGTTGATTTTTTCTTACCCATGTAGTAAATTCTGGATTCATTCATTAACCAGGTTCTTTGCTGGTTTTTCTTCACCTCCAAACACAATGTCTTTAAAACCATGTCCTATGATGGCAGGTGAGACGTGATTTTTAGAGTATGTAATTCGTTCTGTCGAGCTTTACTGACAGAGAGTTGTTTACTGTAATGCAGAATACAATGTACAAGTTTGTTTAATTACTTGTTGTGTTTACTGTGTTATTGTTGTTGGTGTCGGCTGCTCTGAATGTGAGTCATTTGCAGTTCTGATACCATGTAAGATAAGAAAATAAGGTATGAGAATTCCTTATCCTTCATTAACTCTTAAAGGAAGGAAGCTATCTTATTTATAGGAAAAAGTGATTACAAGAGATTAGCTTCAACTGTTTGACAGTTGAAGCTTGGAGCAATTGATAATTTGGTTAGTTGTTAAATATCAAGTTTAACAACTAACCATATTACAACCAATCTAATAACTATTGTTAACAACTAAGATGCATGAGCAGTGGCAATGAGCAGTGAGGCTTGACACTTCAAGTACTGCTGCTTCACACTCGAGCACTAATGCATGGGACTCGAGCAGTGCTTATTGACAGCCAGTTGATACTCGGATTCCTTGGCAGTATGTTGGTCTGTGAGAATTGGCTCCTTGACATGTTGTTGCTTATCAGGACGAAACCATTTGTGGGGAAAGAATTAAGTCATCTATTTGATCTTTCTCATTAAAAAGAAGACCCTCCAAACGGTTTTACGATGTTATTTTTTGAATTCTTTAGTATAAATGGATCTAGAGGCGAATTCTTGTTGTATATGATAAACACTCAGAATTAATCAAATGTATAATAAAATGAGATGGAAATTTTTGGAAAGGGGTGATTTGAACTCCTTATTTGAGCAAACAAACCCTAAGTCACATGTATGAAGTGTAAGAAAATTTTTAAAAATACGATTCATGAATCTCATGAGAGTAGTCCGTCGCATAAACTCTAGACATCTATAATTATAAAAAATAAGTCACATGTCTAAACATTTGATTGAACCAAAAAGTGATTATAAATTTAAATAAATATGTGCTGTCTTTATTAATTAATGATATAAATAAAAACCTGAATATTAAAAAAAGGATTTTCTGCAACCTTCTAACAAGAAAATTAAATTGTGACAGTCAGGCAGTTGCAAGGTCTATGCAATGTTTCCAAATACAGATTGTCATTTGCGTAGGAAAATTAATTAAAAAAAATTGTAAAATTTAATGATTGTTGAAGTAGTCTACCTAATGATTTTTTACTTACTTAAAGAATCTAATACATCATTAGGCTTGTTTAAATAGTGTACTGCGCACATCGTTATTGGACTTTGATGAGTGGTACATCATTATCATCATCATTGAATTCATTACTCTCGGGCTTAAAGTATCAATGTTAACATATCTCTTGTGTTTCACTAATAGTATTAATTTATTGTGTGTGTTTGGCGAACAACATGCACATGGAACTAGCAAATGGGAAACTTTAACATGTGGCATCTTCCAATGTTCATAGTCATTCTTATAAATAATAGATTAAGTAATGGATTATTTTTTCCGACCATATGTCGAACATGTTCCTGATTTCCTGCTTATCTTTTAATTGGCACACTTGGATTACAGGTTCAAAAACATAACTAACAGAACTGATAGGATTTAGAGTCCCTAATGTCGGATCTTAAAAGAAAGGAATTTATTTATTAAATTGTGACCGATCATTCTGAGAATGGACGGTTGTGATTGCCTCAGTTCATTTGTTGAGATGAAAAGTTGCTTTGTCACTTTTTTTGTTTTATTTTTATTTTAATTTTTTTCTCAAATCATATGCAGTCTGTATATTTTTAAATCTGATAGATCTGAACATAATATTTATGTTCTTGAAACATGAGAAGATTTAAATCCATTCTCGGTACATAAGAGTTGGGAAAGTTTTGGGTTCTATTTTTTGCACGTTAGTATGTAAAATATATTCGTACATATAAATAAATTTTGTATACTAATGCACTAAAATATATTCCATTTATGGCATATCGGCTGTACCGTAGACTAATTCACCGTCTACAATGCCTTAGGTGAAAACTGAAAACGAAGCCATCCTTATTTTCTTATAAGATTAAATCCAATTCATACCTTAAAGTTTCAGTACTTAGTAACTCATACTTATGTATTTAGCCTTGTATAGCCTTAATATTTAAGAATTAGCAAGTTTGGCACTGTTAAGGCCTTGGTTTTTTTGTAAACCCATCAATGGTGACTCTATCATTTTAACAGTATTGTCAATGTGGCAAAAGTTCTGTTGGAAAAAGATGAATTGGAGCAATTCCAATACTGTTTTAAGTTCTGAATTAGGTTTTTTTATTCTTAGTTTCTTCTTCGGCTTCGTTTCTGAGTTAGGGTACAGTTTCAGGTTTTCATTTTTATCGGATAGTAACCGGAACTGCGGTTGGCATTCTGAACCGCACCAAACTATGTAGTTCCTTGCTTCGGTTTTTCTGCTGGGTGAGAGAGGTGTAGCCGGTTGTCATGGACGAGCTTTAATTAGTCGGTGTGGAACTACTTAGTTCGAATGTCTTCAATGCATTCTTTATTACTCTTGTATTTTCCGAAAGAACAAGCCATTCGCCTTTTAGTCAAAAAACATTTCTGTACAAAATTCATTACTTGCAAATGTTGTTTTTCCTGAGCATTGTTGAAGCATGCTATGGCCATTACAGTGGCCTTTTGTTATATAGAATGTGAAAGCGCGAGAATGACTTCAGAAGTTGCCGCCAACAACCAACCCACTTGCAATCTATAGGATTCGACCATAAAAATATTTAAAATTCTATTATAATTATTGAGATATTTAATTTTAAATTATAATAAATAGTTTATTATTATATTATATGCAATACATTCTTGTAAAATATCAACATGCATAATAGTATTTAGTTTATGAGTCATATGAAATTTAGTTCATGAAAATAATATATTTAACCAAGAGTCATTTATGACTTGTAAATACTTAATTTCACTGTCAAGTGAAACTGACCACTTTACTAAGAAACTTTTGTGGTACGTGAATTTTATTATGTAGAGTGATTTACCTTGATCATTAGGTAGAGTACCTAGTTAATGTAATTGTGCATTTGGAATGTATTGAAATGACTAATGAGTCTGATTTTCGGTAAAGTACTATCAAATGCAAATCATAACACATTGCTATTATTTTATGAGTGCTCTCAATCTTGAGAGAGCAATGAGTTCATATTTAATAACTTAGTTGTTTTGATTTATTAAGACTGAGACTGTATGAGTCAACATATTCCGTAGGTTGGATGATTGAGTTATTAGATAGTGAGTCTATAGATTCTCCGTAATAGAATCCATAGTCACTTTTAATTAAATGACATTATAACTCTTAGGTAATTCATTTATGTGGTCGCAATAAATTAAGTGTTTAGTATCTCTGGTAGAGTACTAGAGATTTGATAATTTCCATACTTGCTCCGTTATGGAAATTAAATGACGTCAAGTATGAAAACTATCATAGTCGCCGGTAGAATGAATTTGGAACCTAAGAACACCAAGATGTGTATAAAATAGTTTGATAACAATTAACCTAATTATGTATGGTACTATATTATGGAGGGGTATTACGTAATGAATAATAGGTTAAGAATAACTATATCTAGTAATATAAAATATATTTGTAGTTCAATTATGATTTTACAGTGGAGTTAATCGTAATTAATAATTAATAAATTCAATTATGAGTTTATTTGATAGAGTTTATTAATTATATAGTTAAATATATTTTTATCCTTATGATCCTTTTACTTGCCTCAGATTTGAGTTACGTTATGACGAGACTTATTTAATAAACATGTTGACATAACGTGGATACTTTATAGTCAACAAATGATCTAAAAACTAGTTTCAGTCTTAATTCTAAAAGACCTAAGATTAGTAAAAATTAATTAATTTAATTTTAATGATTTAAATTATTTTAAAAAAACACACGGTTGAGAATTATCTCAACCGTTGGTTTGGCTTCACATGGGTTGCCAACCCATGTGAAGAGATGGCTTTTAAGCCATTTTTTTAACTGTTTTTAACAGTTTTTTTTTCTAAATCATGAAATATGTATTGAAAATAAAGCAATGGCGATTATCTTGTATGAAGTCATTTTCCAGAAAATCGATTCATATATAGTTTTTCATATATATTGGCCGAACATTTGACTATCGAAGAAGAAAACGATATGAATTTGTTTTCGGTTTTGATTTTATTCGAGTGCGCACACACTCGTGATTTTTGATTGACGGTTCAACGAATCGCAACGAAGACTATAGGGTTTCGATTTTCGATCGTCATGCTTCAGAATGTATATTTTCCTAATCCCTCAAAATGGTTGTTTCTCAAAATTTTCAAGATCCAGTATTTTTTTTACTGCGTTGATTCTTTCAATTGGTATCAGAGCAAAATTTTTAAATTATTCAAGAAATTCCTTCAGAAATATAAATGTTGTTTCTTTTATAGTTTTCGATATTCCCTTACACAACTATTTTGATTTTATGTGTAAATTTCTATTGGTTACATAATTAGAGGGATAATTTATGAAGATATTATTTTTCCATTTATAATTCATATTTAAAACCTAATCCATAGTAATAGTAGGTATTGGAGAGCACCAATTGTGCTTCATTATAGTGTAATGTCTTGCATAGGATCACCAGTATGAATTGAGAGTTTTGTTGAGCTGTTGGTTGGAGAAGCAACAACTTTAACACCGTCCATTTTGGTGATTTTCAATAAGTTTGAGATATAATTGGATTGAGTCATGTGCATGTTGTTCTTATCTCTGAACACTTCTATGCCAGAAAATCACTAGTACAAAAATGGGCTACAATTACAGCCACCTATTTACTTCAATGACAGGTTTGCAAAATCTGTCAAAGGAAAAATATGTTGGGTAGGTGATTTGAATAATATGACAGTGTTTAAATAAACTGTCATTATAGATTTACCTATTTTGATAACTTAATCTTAAACAGTCATGACAAAGATGCATAACTGTAATTAATGACAACGATTTTGTAACTGTCATTATATAAAATTTTTCCATAATTGCCACTTTATATTCTAACCCTAATCCATTAACATTTTCCAACTCTCATTTCTAAGAGGATAGAGGCGAAGAGGCAAAGAGGTGATGCTCTCTCTCTCTCTCTACGACGCTCTCTTTCTAACATTCTCTCTCTCTCTCCATCCATTTCTTCTCAGCCACGTGATTGAGAAGCCCTAGCCGTGCGATTGTTAAGCCTCGCGATGGGGAAATCAAAACTGCCAGAGGGTGCGACTGAGAAGCCACCATCTTCAAGCCCCGCGATGGAGAAATTGAAATCGCAAGAGGGGAGGTGGCCAGCCTCTCATCGAATTTTGCCTGGACATTGTTCAATCTTTGTCGTCACTCGTGAGGTACACATTTTTAATCAATCAATTAAGTTTTTTTATATAATTTTTGTTCGTCATCAAATTCTTAAAGTTGTAAGTTCTGATATAGGCTTTCTGATATATGGATAAATTTATATTATTTTGTTATTTCAGATTTCTATGATTTTATTTTTAATTCCTGATTTAGGGTTTGTTTTTATCTTTTTTAGGACTATTGGTGTTGTGTGATGTTCGTTTCTTTTGTTAAGAGGTAGATTTGAAGTTTTTCATATCTCTGTTTTTCTTGCTTATATTCTATAAATTTGTTTTAGAATCTTTGTTTCTTGTGTGTAGGATTTGGGCTAGATCTGGATGACTCTTAGTGGGTTCAAATGGCCAGCAGTTGGAAAAGAACAGTGGGAAACGAAGACCAATTCCTAATCCTCATATGTTTTTAATTTCGAACCTCTGCTTTCTTTTGCTAAAAATTTCAATCCTCTGATTTCGCTGCTTCAGGTCCTCATCGATACATTGAGAAACGAAGACCAATTCCTGATCCTCAGGTCTTTTTACAACTTTGTTGCTTACTTTATTTGGAACTTGTTGATTGATTTACCTTAAGAATTGAATGTGTTGCACATATAACGAGCAAAGGTCCTGGTCTTCCTCATTCTGATTGCTGCTGAAAATGTTGCGGTTTGTTCCCTGCACAAAAAAATGAGACTAAATTTGAGGATTCAAATACCTTACAAAATGTAGTGCTAAGAGATTATCAAGGTGCAACAACTGAAAGGGAAGAAACAATAGCAGTGGCCGTGAATGCTTCAATTGCTGAACGTGTTATAAAGCCCACCCTTGTAATGTTTGAGGTAATTTGGTAAAGTTATTTTGTTATTAATATCTTTAGTCTACTTTCCTAGTATTTCCATTATGGTTTCTCTAATCTTCTTAACTCTATTATTATAATTATTACTGTTATTTTTTGTGGTTTGAATTAAAAATGTGTTTGAGTATTACAAGTTTTAACTAAGTATCTTCAGATACTATTTGTAGCAATGACAATGCTGGATCTTTGCATTTGGTTAACCTCATCATTATTTTTTATACGTGATGTTGATGTCTATATCTCTAAACCTCTGAATTTTATTGTGATGGTTGATTCTGATATTTCCTTCAGAAAGATTCTCTTTATCAACATATTTTTTTGGTTTTTGTAATCTAAGTTGAGATTTAAGTATTAATTGTGAAATTGGTTGATATGTGTGGTATGGAACCTCATTTTTCCTTCCAATTGGGCTCTTAACTCCCTTGTTGATCATCATTTTATGAATTATAACAAGCCATATTCATGGATACATTAGATAGGTAGTAGTGGGTGGTTAGTTATATACTCTTTGTTGAAGATAGTAGTTCTTTAAACCTGCAGGTTCATGTGTCACCATCTTGCATGCTTGATGGTGTTCATTTACAACTTTTTTTTGGAACTGGTGTCATCATATATCACTCTGAAAGCATGGGACTAACTGTTGTAGACAAGAATATTATTGTAATATCTTCATCTGATGTGATGCTATCGTTTGCTGCATTTTCAATTGAGATTCCCAGAGAGGTAAATGATTATTATGTCATCAATGATCATAAACTATGGACTATATATTCCACTCAAGTAATCTATCTTCCTCTACATGTTGTTTTCCTTCATCTTGTTCATAACTTTACCCTAGTTGCTTATTATGATCCCTCTGCACTGGGAGTTGTTGGTGCCAAATTGGTTCATGTTGTCGAGTTGCTTCCTGTTGGGTTGTACATTTGTGATTGATGATTCAAAACTTCCATACTTGATTAGTAATTTGTTTCTAAACCTTATTGGAAAATAACTGAATATGAATTCCTTCATTGTTATTTGATTTTTTTTGTTTCTCCTTTATTGTCCATTTATTATTGACATTCAAAGTAAATGGATAGATATATTTGAACAAAAAAATGATGGGGAATACAAGATGGTAGTAGATGTGCATGTGCCATTCTTATTTAATTTTTTTTTATTTTTTAACTTTATTATATCTCATTCATTAGTTGAAAAAGTTTAGAAATTAAATGTCATAAACTTAATCTAATGGTTGAAGTTGAATGTGCCCTTGGTTAAGTTATATATTCTCTATCTGTTGATTAATTGGTTGGAAAATGCATGGTATATCTATATTCATTTGTGTGGCAAATGTCGAGATTCTGTTCTTGAGTTGTAGTAGAAAAAAAGAGGATCAACAAAAGACTACATTTTGTAAGAGGTATCCCTATATATATGGTTAGCCAAGCCTATGACAAAATCATTTCTGGTGCAAATGGACCAACTCTATTGATAAATGGAGTCAAAAGGCTGATGCGACTTCTTAGAATTTTGAAAGTTGAACTTTATCCAAGATTACTTTCAAAGGCCTGAAGTTTTGAACTAATTGACGATTGGATCTAGGTATACCTTTCGTCTTATCTATTTCATTTTTTTATCTCTAGTATAGATTTTTCTTGTTAAACCATTCTTTTCCATTCATGTAAAGAAATTTGTATGTTTCATCCATTTTCTCATGTGCCTTGATGGTCTTATTAATAGCTATTCATTTTCCTCATGTGTCTTGACGGTCTTATTAATAGCTTGGAGTTCAAACAGAAATTTCATCTTGATGATGTTATAATTCCACATGATGGAGCTTATAGGCTTGTTATAATTGAAGAAGGCATCTAGACTCCAAGAGGAACATGAAAGATCATCCAAATCTTTCTAAAGTAGTATTAGCAAATATGCAAAAGTCAGTTATGTTTATAAAATAATTGAATTGGCAGGTTTCAACAGACATAGTCTTTCTAGTTTCTTATATGTTATGTGTAAATTATCCAATATACAATGGGCGTTACTAGTTCCAATTTTTAATTTCTTTAGATTATAGATTCTTCTCATCAATCTATAGTCTAATGACTAAAGTATTATGTTATTTTGTTCACATCACACTCATTTCCAGGCCTACGCCAAAACTTTTTATCATGATATTCAAATTTTGAACATTACTTTGAGAAGTTTTCCAACAACTATTAAGTTCTCAAATGATATAATGGGACTTTTCTGGCTTCTGGTTTAATATATTAGTGTATGATATCAAATAACACATCTTTCTAGTGGCTTACTTTTTCAGCAAGTGCTTGTTGCTTCATACTGGCATTTACTTTTTATTTCGTATGGTATATACTGGTATTTGCTTATCTATGACCTTTAAGTGAGTTCATTTTCTTTTTCCAGCTTATGGAGTTATGTTGGGTTTTGATTGGAGAAGTATATAAGATAATACGGATGGGGAATATGGATATTCGCCAGCCATGTCAAATAATGATGGTGTCTTGCTGTTATTTAATATGAGAGCAATAAAATTGTTTACTCATTTGCTAAAGTTATGTTTGACTTGATAGATGGGGGGACATTTTATTCTTCCCCTGACTATCAATAGTTTTATCAGGAAATACTTTTTTTTATTTCTTTTCTTGCAGTTTCCAGAATTGACTGTCCCAAACTATTGTTTGAATTCTCTTTACTTAGCATTTGTTCTATGAATTTTGTTTAATTAATCTTGAGTTTGTTCGTTACTTTTTGAAATTGTTGTCCAAGATGACTTATTTAAATATATTTAAGATTTCCTAGAATCATAGTTCGTGGAACTTATCATCTCTTAAGATATGTAGGCTCTTGTAAAGAAAGATCCAATCAGACGATAAGTTTTACAAGTGAAAAGTTGTTTTGCTGGATCAAAGACCGATAATCTATTGGAACAGGGAGATATGGTCATGGCCATTAATAAACAACCAATTACATGCTTTCGTGACATTGAAGATGCTTGCCGGGAATTAGACAAACACAATAATAATGATGGAAAGCCTAATGTGACTATTTTTCAAGTGGTAAACTATCACAGTTTTCTCTCCCCTGTTTATACTTTTTCTATTTTTTTTGTTCTTGGGATTTGAAGTAGTCTTGAAAATATATTATGTGACGCATAGTTGTTTGGTTATCATCCAACTTGTCTAAAATTGAAGGAGATGTAAAGAAAATTATTCTGTGATAATCATATTCTAGGGGTAGAAATTGATCTGCTTGTGGGCACTGATGTTAGAGATGGCAATGGCACAACTCGTACAATGAATTGGTGCGGGTGCATTGTTCAAGATTCTCATCTAGCTATACGTGCTCTTAGATTTCTTCCTGAAGAAGGCCATGGTGTGTACGTGAATGGATTTCTTCCATTCATTTGAATCATTCAATGAGAAGAATTTATGTAAATTACTATCATAAATATGTTCATAATAAATTTTCTAGTATAATGTTACAGTTTTCTGCTAGTAAAGTGAAGCAAAAAAGTAGGACAAAAAACATAGTCTATGGGGATGAATGGCTGCCATGGAAAGGTAGGTTTTTTCCTTTCCATGACAATTTTTTTTTCAAAATGACCATTCAATGAGGGGGATTGCCCGTCATTAAAGGTATTTTTGTGGCACTATAATGATGGGTAATCCCCGTCATTAAAGATGTTTTTACGACACTTTTGATGACGGGAATTCTCCATCATCAAAAATATTTTGGCTGCAATTTTTTATGGTAGTTTTTGATAAAATGAGTTTAGATGACAGCCTGATAGATGACAAACATATCCCCGTCATTCGAGAATTTTGATGACAGGTTTTCACCATCATCTAAGCCGCATTTGTAATAGTGAATAACTATTGTTCACAACTAAGATGCATGAGCAGTGGCACTGAGCAGTGAGGCTTGACACTTCGAATACTATTGCTTGACACTAGAGTACTGATACTTGAGACTCGAGCAATGCTTATTGATAGCCAGTAGATACTCGAGTTCCTTTGCAGTATGTTGGTCTGTGAGAATTGGCTCCTTGACATGTTGTTGCTTATTAGGACGAAACCATCTGTGGGGAAAGAATTAAGTCATCTATTGAGCTTTCTCATTAAAAAGAAAACCCTCCAAACGGTTTCACGATGTTATTTTTCAAATTCTTTTGTATAAATGGATCTAGAGGTGAATTATTGTTGTATATGCTAAACACTTAGAATTAATCAAATGTATAATAAAATGAGATAGAAATTTTTGCATAGTGGTGATTTGAGCAAACAAACCCTAAGTCACGTGTCTGAACGTGTAAGAAAATTTCTAAAAATAGGATTCACGAATATCATGAGAGTATTCAGTCACTGAAACTCGAGACACTTAATTATAAAAAATAAGTCACATGTCTAAACATTAGATTGAACCAATAAATGATTATAAATCTAAATAGATATGTGCTGTCTTTATTAATTAATGATATATATAAAAACCTTAATATTAAAAAATGATTTTCTGCAACCTTCTAACTAGAAAATTGAATTGTGTCAGTCGGGCAGCTGCAAGGTCTATGCAATGTTTCGAAATACAGATTGTCACATGCGTAGGAAAATTATATAAAAAATTGTAAAATTTAATGATTGTTGAAGTAATCAACCTAATGGGGCACATCGTTATTGGACTTTGATGAGTGATAACATCATTATCATCATCATTGAAATCAACACTCTCGGGCTCAAAGTGTCTTGTATAATCAAAGCAAGCTTCAACGCTATTATATTTCAATTATCAATGTTAATATATCTTTTGTGTTTCACTAATAGTATTAATTTATTGTGTGTGTTTGGCGAACAACATGCACATGGAACTAGCGAATAGGAAACTTTAACATGTGGCATCTTCCAATGTTAATTGTCATTCTTATAAATAACAGATTTAAGTAATGGATTATTTTTTCCGACCACATGTCGATATCCTGCTTATCTTTTAATTGGCACACTTGGATTACGGGTTCAAAAACATAACTAAAAGAACTGATAGGATATATATTCTCTTATGTCGGATCTTAATAAGAGGGATTTATTTACTAAAATGTTATCGATCATTCTGAGAATAGACGGTTGCGGTCACCTCAACTCAAATGTTGAGATGAAAATGTGTTTTGTCACTTTTTTTAACTTTTTTCTCAAGTCAGATGTGATCTGTCTATTTTTAGATCGAACCGACTAGAGCTTAACATTCATGTTCTTGAAACAGGAAAAGATTTAAATCCATTATCTAGTAGATATGAGTTGGGAAAGTTTTGGGTTCTATTTTTTGCACATTAGTATGTAAAATATATTTGTACACATGTATAAATTTTCAGTAGTTAATAATTCACTCAAACTATGTATTTAGCCTTATATACCCTTAATATTTAAGAATTAGCAAGTTTGGCACTTACCCTTAATATTTAAGGCTTTGGTTTTTTTTTGTAAGCCCATCAATGGTGGCTCTATAAAAGTTCCATAGAAATAATAGTACTTAGTTTATGAGTTCTATGAAGTTTAGCTTATGGAAACAATATACTTAACAAAGGGTTATTTTTAACTTGTAAGTGTTTAATTTCACTATCTAGTGAAACTAAGATCTTTACTAAGATTGTAGTACATGAACTCTATTATGTAGAGTGACTTACCTTGGTCATTAGGTGGAGTATCTAGTTAATGTAATAGTGCATTTAGAATATATTGAAAGAAACAATGAGTCTGATTTTCGGTAAAATACTATAAAATTAAAATCATAACACATTGTATTATTTTATGAGTGCTTTCAATCTTGAGAGAGGTATGAGCTCTTATTTAGTAACTTAGTTATTTTGATCTATTAAGACTGAGAGTCTATGAGTCAACATATTTTGTAGGTTGGATGACTGAGTTATTAGATAGTGAGTCCATAGATTCTCAATAGTAGAATCCATAGTCACTTTTAATTAAATGACTTAGTACCTCTTCGGTAATTCATTTATATGATCACAGTAAACTAAGCGCTTAGTATCTCTGGTGTAGTACTATAGATTTGATAATTTTACTTGAGACGTCAAATATGAAAATTATCATAGTTGACCAGTAGAATGAATTTGGAACCTAGGAATACCAAGACGTGTATAAATATTAGATCGATAATTATTAACCTAATTATGTACGATACTATATTATGGAGAGGTATTACGTAATGAATAATAGGTTAAGGATACTTACATCGAGTAATATAAAATATACTTGGAGTTCAATTGTGATTTTATAGTGGAGTTAATCGTAATTAATAATTAATAAATTTAATTATGAGTTTATTCGATAGAGTTTATTAATCATATAGTCAGATATATTTTTATCCTTATGATTTATTTACTAGTCTCAGATTTAAGTTACGTTGTGACAAGATTTATTTAATAAACAAGTGACACAACGTAGATACCTTATAGTCAAAGATACATTACAGTCAACAAGTGATCTAAAAACTAACTTAGTCTTAATTCTAAAAGACTCAAGATTAATTAAAATTAATTTATTTAATTTTAATTATTTTAATTATTAGAAAAAAAATAACACCCTTGGGAATTATCTCAACCGTTGATTTTGCTTCACATGGGTTGCCAACCCATTTGAAGAGATGGCTTTTAAGTCATTTTTATAACTGTTTTTTAACAGTTTTTTTAAAAAAATGAATTGAAAATAAAGCAAAGGCGATTATCTTGTATGAAGTCATTTTCCAGAAAATCGATTCATGTATAGTTTTTCATATATAATAAATTTGCCGAACATTTGGCTATCAAATAAGAAAAAGACATGAATTAGTTTTTGGTTTTGATTTTATTTGAGTGTGCACACACTCATGATTTTGATTGACGGTTCAAGAAATAGTAGTGAAAACTATGGGTTTTGATTTTCGATTATCACGCTTCAGAATGTAGTTTTTCCTAATCCCTCTAAATGGTTGTTTCTCAAAAATTTTAAGATCCAGTATTTTTTTCACTGCGTTAATTCCTTCAATTGGTATCAGAGTAAAGGTTTTGAATTCTTCGAGAAATACCTTGAGAAATATAAATGTTTTTTTATTGTTTTCAATATTCTCTTGCATAACCATTTAGATTCTATATGTAAATTTCTATTGGTTATGTAGTTAGAGGGACAATCTATGAAGATATTATTTTTCCCTTTATGATTTGTATTTAATTTCCATAGATTTTTGTAAATTTTCTTTGAGAAAGTTAGGATTTCTATTATGTAATTATTTATACATTGTGGAGATCAAAACGATACCAAAGGAGTATCGAAAAATGGATGAAAACTCACATCCGCATAGAAGGTGGCAGCACCAATATGCTCGGTGCGTGGATCATAAAATTTTGATGTCATATCAGATTGAGTCGATTTAAAATTTTCTAGAAAGATAATTCAAAGATGCTCAGTTTTGTGTTTCACGAAGAAGACCAATACGGATGTTTTCCTGTCAAATTTGAGGCTGAATTTGAAGCGTTTGGGAGTGACGGGGTTCTTTTATTTTTTGTTGTTTGGTTTGTTGGAGCGGAATGAATCTCGTGAGGAATTGGGTGACGATCGGTAGTGAGTACGCTGAGATCAAGGGTTGAAACCAGCAGTAGATGGTTTCGTTGCCAGATCTAATCCTATCTCGAAGATCCATTTTAGATTTTTAACTAAGATCAGGATAAGGTTATGCAAGGCTAGAGTATATTTTAGATATCTATCTTTTATACCTCTCTATTTTATTAATTATATTTTATATCCAACATGCTTAAATAATTTTATTTTATACATATCACAGTTAGATACTATGTGACTTTAGGTTTCTAAAATGATAAATGTTTGTGATTGCATAATGAACATAAAATTAAGCATAATCGACTAAAATGGAAACACTAGAAGCATGTTATTAGTTTTTATTTAAATGTAATTTTTAATTTATTAATCCCACTAGATATTTAATTTTCCGTTAATTAAGCTATGGGATTATTAGAATTTAGATACATATATTAACTTAATTATAATACTAATTGAGCATGCTTGTTTAATCGGAGTAGGTTGTTGAACATTAGGTTGGCTAATTACCTAATGCCACTTAGTAACCCACCGTAATAAAAAATAACGTAAATTAGAAAATCAAGTGGGAACGAGATTCTTAATCGAACTCACGGTCTCAATTATTAGATAATAGTAAGATGCTAGGGTACCTCGTCTTCAATCTTAAAAGCTCCTCAAATGAGGGTATCTGAAGTATAAGATATTACAAGTATGGTCTTTATAATTATTAGCTTGATAAGTGAATAACTGAAAGTGAGCTGCTTAAGCAGGAGTTGTCCACTTGTCACAAGTCTGAGGGTGAAATAATGGTATACACTTGACTCGTTTTTATAGTATCCCGCCTAAGCGGTTCTTATTACTTATTTCGAGAGACCAAAGCTAAACGTTAGTTAATTGCTAGATATTAATACTGGATTAGAAGGATTGTTAGGTATTGATATCAGATTGCTAATTAATTAGATTGGACTATCTTACCTAACTTTTGAAATGTGCGTTATGTCTAAGCGTGTATATGTTTATGAGAGTTGAGATATCGTTGCGTACGTTGCATGTTAATTTTTTGAGTTTTTATATTCATATTATAATGTATGCCTTAATTAGAATGTGTTTGTAATGATTGAGAATTTTATAATTTTTCAGTAATTAAAATGTCGTTCAGGAGCCCATCAGCATCATTATTTAAAATATTTTTGACATTAATGGATATTAACTAGGACTTTAATCTGACTGTAAAAAGAAGCAAGTACACTCCTAATTAACGTTACACTAGATCTTTCTTAAAAAATGAACTTACTTAGGAGAATAAAATTAATATTGGCTATGTAGATAGATTGAATTTTAGCTCCATGTTACATAGTGTCATTATATGACAAATATGTTAGAACAATAGTAAATTCATTCTCTATGGAAGTTGATATAATTATTAATCTCAAGTAAGATATCTGAAAGGTAATGTTAAACACTAAGATGATAAAGAAAACTCATCCTTATGGTTGTTTTTATTTAACTAGAAAGACATTCATATAGCTAAAATTGATGGGAAAACCCAGATCGTAGTCTTGGATACCTAAGCGGATTATTTACATTAGTTCAAGATTAAACTATAGCACATGCATAAATGTTTAATCAGTCCGAATTGAACTAGGAACTCCGGATAGCTAAGAGAATCTTAAGACACAGTTTGTGTTAAACGTGACCTAATCATCTTCTTCTTTTGGGCTTAAGCTTAGCCAAGATAATATGAAGAAGATAAAGATGTCTAAATAGAGATGACTTAGAGTAAGAAAAAGAGAGCAAGTTCTATGGGAAGTGCTTCTATTGCAGGAAGACTAGATACAAAGAGCTAAAACATGCATCAAATTAAGAAGTGATCAATGAGTGATTCTACTGCGTCTTGGTGTAGAGACTCTAAAATCACTAATCACATTCACAATTCATTGTGAAGGTTCTAGGAAACCAGAAAGGTAAATGAGAGGGGTTGCACGTTGTTCTTTGGATAAATGTGTATGCACTAATTTTATATAGTAATTTATTTTAATTTTTTGTTGCATGATATGGAGTAAAAATAATGGTATGCATAGCACATTATAGAAGAGATAAGTTTCTCAAGCCAACAATATGTCTATAACATATGTCTAGGTCATATAATCTAAATACGATTCGAAGACTAGTAAGAGACAGACTTCATGGCCTTTTGATATTTTTAACTCTTATATGTAAGTGAATCCATTATTAATAAAATTATGACCAATAGTCTTTTTTGAGATAGGACATAGATACACATTGATGTTAGTGTTGGAGTATATTACTTGAGTTGATAAATGAAAGTCTAGGTGAAGGCTGGCTATGGGTGTAATGTCAATTTTATTGACGGGCACTCTAGATATGACTATGTTTGTTTTTTGCTTCTTGATTCTGAAACTTTTAAGAAATCAAAGAGTTTTGAACGAAAGTCGAGAAGGCATTGGAGAGACTAACTAAGTTTCTTCGATCTGATCGATAAGGTAAATACCTCTTAAAGGAATTCACAAACTACATGGAAAATATCGGGACTGTATCCCAGTTGTTACATTTGGGTCACCCAGAGAATGATGTAGCAGTATGTGTTGGATCAGATTTTAAAAATTGAAGAAAAATTAATGAACCACAAACGGTTCGTGCGCGGAATATCAAAAAAACCTTTTAATGATCATACATATTTAGATAAATATATCGAGAAAAGAGAAACAATTTTTACCTTTTCTTGTAATGGAGAATTTCTGAATTGCGGAATCCAATTTATTGTCTCGCATTTCTCGTTCTTGAAATTCGCAGAACTTCAATCAATTTTTACACCAACAACCACTCTTAGGATTCAGAAGTATGTCTCATAAGGATAATGTTAGGAATATAGTGTGAGCTCTGTAAACAACTGAGGAACAAAATTTATTTCTTCTTCCTCACTATGATTTTGGCGGCAACAAGGGAGGGGGAGAGAGAACTTTTTTCTTGTAATAAATAATCACACACTGTGATTAGGTTAGGCTTAGATTAGAGAGGCAACCCTATTGCAATCCTTTATATAATAATTATAAAATTTACACATATACTCATATATTGTAAGTTGCCAAAATTCACCATATCTCTGCACTGCTCTCTGTAAATTTTTACATCTTCTTTAGAGCTAATATTATATTCAAATTCATCAATCTAATTTGTTAAATTAAATTTATCTCTATCAATTAACTAATTAATTTATTTTATTTACTAATTATCAAATAATTATAAAATAAAAAAATAATTAATTTGAACATTAATTCTACTATTCACTAATTTAGTAATGACACTCGTCACATTGGGTTCGAGAAATGTATCTTGGTCCAAAAAATATTTTTGGTCTAACTGATGATGTTTCTCATTCTTGTCCTTATGAACTACTCATGAGAGTGAATTAACCCGCATGAATAAAGCTATGAGATAATACCTGACTAATTTATCTCCATAAATTCCTGACATATTTAATCTCAACATTGTACGACTCCACTATAAGTCTGATGCCGAATCAACTATCTATTCGAGGGCGCTACATTTTTTGTTTCTGCAATAAACATATTTATTTCACGGTCCACATAATATTTTATGATATTACCCTTTGTGAATATAAGTAACAAGAGCTGGATGTAAAATTATCATTTTACTTATCTAGTTATTATTTCTTTAACTCCTTTATTAACTGTGAATAAAAATACATATCAGTGCAGTGTCTTGTACAATTCACAATATTTTATTCAATGACTCATGTCATCGAGTACCAGGTTCGGTTTATTTATTCACACACCCATTAATAAAGCATGAGATGATATGATTGCTATTGTAATCTTACCACGAATTCCATATCTGTGAATCACGTAACTCCAACATAGTTGAATCACGATCCCAACAACCGAGGTATTATCCGGTAATTTGAACTCACTCATTTAACGTATCAAAGTTTACAAGTAATAGAGTCAATTCGCGTATTCACCTCAAGTTTAAGATAGTAATGACAATGCTTTTAAGGTGTATTAATTAGATTTAGAACTAGATAAACGGTTATGCTCTAAATGAATTTGTTATTGGTCGATTCAACAAGTTCCATAATATTTTAAGGTCAACCGTTAGAGTCTCCACTCTCATGACCCAAGACCGGCGTCATTTGTTTCAATCTAACAGTCATAATTAGACTCGATTGTCCAGTCGATCCTAAGACTGTGAATAACATTCTAAAATGTTTTAGAAGAGTTTGCCTAAAGACCCTTACGTTGGTAATAGTTACAAGACTTAAGTAAATTATAAAAATACTTTAATAAAGGAAAATTTTTATTTACTCATAAAATTTAGTAATACATAAATTTCAGAAAATAACTAAATACTCATAAATAGCTATTACGTTCTATTTTATGGACACAATTCCAAGAAACTCCCACTTGGACAATAGTAGACATGTATCCCCATGCCCTCCAGATGACCACCAAAGACTTATTGCTTAATTTTTTCTTGAATGGATATACGAGGTTGTTGACCGTCGATATGTGCGTTACTACAAAATCTCCACAATTAACAATCTCTCTAATAAGGTGATACTTTCACTCTATGTGTTTGAATCTTTTGTGGTTCCTCAGTTCCTTCTAGTTTGTTACAGCCGCACTATTATCGTAATAAAGCGTCATGGGCTTGCCAGGATCTGGAATGACTTCCATAGTCTTCAGGAACTTTCTAAGGCATACATCCTCCTTTGCCGCTTCACATGCCGTCACATACTCAGCTTCCATAGTAGAATCAGCAATGTAAAATTGCTTGATACATTTCCATACTCTTGCTCCACCATTCAGGATGAATACCGATCCTGAAATGGGCCTTCTAGAATTTATCTACTTGGAAATCAGAGTCAGTATAACCTAGCATATTTAAGTCAGTATCTGAATACACAAGCTTGTAGTTCTTCATTTTCCTAAGTTACTTGAGGATATGCTTGATGATATTCCAATGCTCAAGTCTAGGATTAGATTAGAAATGACTCATCACGCCCACGATATAGAAAATATCTAGCCTAGTGTAAAACATCACATACATGATACTTCCTACTGCTGATGCATAGAGAATCTTTCTCATGTCTTCCTCTTCTTGTGGAGTCTTGGGTGACTGACTTCATGCCTAAAGGAAAGAAATCTCTTATTGGAGTCTTGCATACTAAAGCGAACCATCACCTTATATCCAATTGTATATTTTTCCTATCTCGAAAGATCTAAATACCTAAGACAAATGCCACTTCTCCAAGATCCTTCATATCAATTTACTTTACAAGCCAAATATTGACATCGAACAATTTTCTGACAATTCAAACTCACTCATTCGGTGTATCAAATATGGCAAGTAACTAAGTCAAGTTTCTTATTCACCTTACCATTGAGGTAATCATGAAAATACTTTTAAGTTGTAACAATTTGATTTAGAGCAAGATAAACCGTTTTACTTTAAAATAATTTATATGGGTCTATTCAACATGTTCCATAGTATGTTCAGGTCAACCGTTAGAGTCTCCACTCTCATGCCCTAAGACCGGCATCATTTGTTTCAACCTAACAGTCATAATCGGACTCGATTGCCCAGTCGATCCTAACATTGTAAATAACATTCTGAACTATTTAGAAGAGTTTGTCTGGAAGATGGATCTGTCTTTACTCTTCTTATGTTGATAATAGTTCCATGACTTAAATAAATTATAAGCACACACTTTAATTAAAGGAAAATTTTCATTGACTCATAAAATTCAATAATACATAAATGTCAGAGAAATAACTAAATACTCATAAATAGTTATTATACTATACTTTTATGGACACAATGCCAATAGTATTGAGAAACAAGTTTTTTTAACATGATGATATCTATGTTTAGTTATTTAACTAACCTTTATTAACTTTATAGATTATGTGTTTTGAATCTATTATCATCTATGGCAGTACCTGAAACACCATAAAAATTATGAAATGTTCAAAAACCTAGTTTGCTTAACCTTCACATATGTGGATCTCCAGCACACGTGCTAAAAGAGAATCTACTATGAGAGATGATAGATCAAAATGATATCTAATTGCAGGCTATGCAAAAAGGAATGTGTGTTATTTGTTTTTATAGTACCAAGGATGGGAAATGTTTGTAAGTAGAAACATTGCATTTTCTAAAGAAAAATATATTTTAAAAGTAATGCATTGGCGCAACACAAACTTAAAAGAATTTTATTATAATACATGTGCCATGAAATCTAGTTGGTAAAAGATAAGTCCAGAAGTTAGTGATAATCCAGTTGGTCAATAGAATAAGAATGAAGTACATCCTAGTATTACATAATCTTATTGTGGTGGGAGCGTTTCTCATTCATATGAGAAGTAAATGTTACTAGGGGAGTCTGATATGGTAATCTTGGTGGAACATAAGTTAGATCCCAATCACTACATTGTAGTAGGAGGGGATCACGACAAATTAAGATATTCATATTCAAGTGAGAGACTTTTGAGTCCATCTAAGAGGAACATGATTCAGAGTACATTATTGACTTCAAGCAATGAAATATGAAAATGATTCCATTAACTCTAATGGAGTATGGAAGCTTGTAAATGCCCTAAAGTATTGAGGTGCTGAAGATCTACAAGCGGAAGTGGGACATAGACGCAAGATCAAGACCTTCAAGGCTAGACTTAGTGCGAAATTACATACTTAGAGAGAGGATATATAGTTTAGCAGATCATTTTGACTAATATCCATGCTCATGTCTATAAAGATATGTATTTATTGCAGCTCATATTGTTTATGAGTTTTTGGTAAATGGATGTCAAGAATGTTATCTTGTATGGCAATCTTGATATGAATATCTTTATGTCTTAATTTTTTGATTTACCACTGAAGGCTAGGAATAATTATATATATAATGTCTACAGACATTATGTTGATCATGTAATCAAAGTTTTGATTTTGATCAAGGTCATAATGAGCCATGTCACTACCAGAGAAAGGAAAAAAACATATTGATTTTCTTGATATTTTATGTAGATGACATTTTATCATCGAGAATGATGTAGTATTGAATCTCACCAATAAAGCCATGTTTGTTTGAATTTAAGATATCAAAGACATTGGAAAAGTGGTCTTCATTCTAAGAATTAAGTTTTTTCAAGACTTAAACATGGAATAATGTGCTTATCCTGAACTGCGCAGATAATAATATGTTGTATAGGTGTCCAATGTGGGTTTTCAAGAAAGGTCTTGTTACCCTTTTAGGTTTGGAACTTATGTATTATGTCAATGTCTTATGGAAAAAGATGAAATAAACAACATGAAGACAACTCCATTACTTTCGGTAGTGAGAAGTCTTAAGTGTGTTATATTGTACAAGGGATGTATATTTTACAGGCTTTGTTAGCAGATATCACTGAAATCATGGAGGATATCACTGAATAGTTGTGAAACATGCAGTCTAGTATCTTAGGAGAACGATGGGTTATATGATTGTCTATCATAGTGTGAATCTCATACCAGTTAGGTATATGGATTCAAAATTTTCAATTAGATTACTTCAGCGGTAGAACCTAGCAGACCTGTTTACAAAAATTTTAGCCACAAATGTCTTTGAGTCACATGTAGAGAACATGGAGGTTAAGTTGGTTGTAGAAGTGCTTTAGGGCAAGTGGAAAATTGTTAGGATTGTGCCCTCAAAACAATGGATTAAATTATATTTATTGAGACATTTAATTATGATAAATAATAAATAGTTTATTCTTATATTATACGCAATACATTTTTGTAAAAGATCCACAACTATAATAATACTTGGTTTATGGTACCTATGAAGTTTAGCTCATTGGAACAAGGTATTTAACAGTACTTTATGACTTGTAAATACTTAATTTCACAGTCTAGTGAAGTTGAGTACTTTACTACAAAAAAATTGTAGTACATGAACTATATTATGTAGAGTGACTTACCTTGGTCACTAGGTGGAATACCTAGTTAATGTACTAGTTCATTTGGAATGTAATGAACGAATTAATGAATCTGATTTTATGTAAAGAATGAAAATCATGAATCATTGCTATTATTTTATGAGTGCTCTAAATCTTGACAGAGTTATGAGCTCATATTTAATAACTTAGTTGTTTTGATATATTAAGAATGGGACTTTATGATTCAACATATTTCGTAGGTTGAATTACTGAGTTATTAGATAGTGAGTCCATAGATTCTCAATAGTAGAATCCATAGACGCTAATGGATGAGGCGTGGGGATTCCCCAACGCCTGTCTAATGTCAGCGCCTACTGGTTTCAGCGTCTTAGGGCAGGTCCCGACGCGCTGAAGACACCAGCGCCTGCTGGTGTCAGGCGTGAGGAATCCCCAAACCATTAGGCTTGGGAAGCCCCTCACTCATGCCTGATCCCTAGACGTGGGGAGTCCCTAAACCATTTATCAACAAAAAGGGTCATGAGGACTCCTATGACTTGTTCTAGAGTCTGAGATTTCTTTCAGACGTACTGTCTTAAGACATGATCTTTTCTTACACTATAATAATAAAATAACGATATACGTTCTTATTATTTATTTGAATAATGGATGGATACATCAAGCCCACAAATCGTTAGAATGACGCAATGCTCAAATCAGAAGTTATGTTCAAGCTTGATTGTTATGCCTTGAATATGAGGTTAATGTAATCATGGATCTATGCCATTGAGAGTGACATGTCAAGATTGAACATGTGGCGTCTAAATATACCCACGTGACACCTATGTGGCGTAACGATAAACCTCACAGGATCTATGATTAAACATGTTTAAAGTGTAGTATATGTCTTTGGACTTAGTGGCAAACGTTCGAAGACCCTTCCTTACCTGGGAACAATCTGGACTTGTTATCGACGGATATTTCTATATTTATTAATTAATTTACCACAGTGATTTATGGACTTATTATCGATCTCATCATGGAGATATCCAAATTATCCACTGATTACAGATATTTGACAATTATAAATCAACTTACTACACTAGTTTCTTAACTGATTATCTGTTATTGACTCATATTGAGGAGATTGCTAGATCTATCGTCTGACCTATCATGGGTATTCATGGATTTGTCAACCCAAATATTGTAAGTATTTATGGAATTATTTATTATTTGCTTTTCCTCATGATCTCTTCCACATGAATCTAAATCACGCCTAAAGGGGGCTCTAGTATGTATATGAGGGATTCTAGATATATATTGTATATTCTATATTGGCCTATAGCCTCTGCGTCATTATTGAATTTAGTCACAACAGAGAAAATGACATATTTCTTTAAGCAAATATTATCATTGACATGTTTTATGTGAGAATTTTATCGTCCATAGCTACATTATCATTGTAAAAAGGGCTTCCGGCCTCCTTTAAGTGTGTCAGTAATACCACATAGTGGAAATGTTTTTTATGTTGGTTCCGCACACCCATGTTAACAGGAAATATTCATGTTTGGTGCCTTAAGCAGAGTATTCCAAGTCGATTGCTGCCTCGGTGATAGTAAAATCACCTTAATAGACGGGTCAATGATTTATTGCCAAGTGCACATGAGGTAATGACAAAATTACAACGAGGGCTGACTTAGGACTATTTAGTAAAAATCACCCTAAGTACACCTGAGGTGACGATAAAATTAATAAGAGGGGTGATTTAGGACTGTTGAGGAAAAATAACTGCTAAGTTTACCTATTATAGGTAGTTTAGGATCGTTGAAAAGAAAAAAATCACCATTAAGCGCACTCGAGATAATGAAAAACTTGTCACGAGGGGTGAGTTAGAATTGTAAGACGTTCAGCATTGTAATTTTTACTTCGACTTTTGTAGTTATCAAACTAACACGAAAACACTTATAACAGGTCAGTTATCTTGTGTTTAAGATGTTTAAGGAAAGTTAGCTCCTGTAATGCATTTAAGACGCTTTACCAAAAGTTTATTCTTGGAACGAGTTTAAGACGTTTCAGTGAAGTTAGTTCTTTAAATGCATGTAAGTCCTTTCAGCCAAGTTAGTTCTTGGAATGCATTTAAGACGTTTCAGGAAAGTTAATTTGATGGAACGTGTTTAAGATGTTTCAACAAAGTTAGTCCCCGGAACGCGTTTAAGACGTTCAGTAAAGATTGTTCTGAAATACATGTAAGACGTTTCAGGGAAGTTAGTTCCTGGAACGCGTTTAAGATGTTTCAGCAAAATTGGCTCCTGTAATGCATTTAAGACGTTTCAGTAAAAGTTATCTCATGGAACATGTTTAAGATATTTCAGGGAAGTTAGTTCCCGGAATGCATTTAAGACGTTTTGGTGAAGTTTGTTCCTGAAATGCGTGTAAGATGTTTTAGTGAAGTTAGTTCCTAGAATGCATTTAAGACGTTGGCAAATATTGATCGTGGAATGCTTTTAAGGCATTTCAGTGAAAAGTTGTTCCTGGAATGTATTTAAGATGTTTAAGCAAATATTGTTCCTGAAACGTGTTTGAGACGTTTCAGGAGAAATTATTTTTGGAACGCATTTATGACATTTCAGTGAAGTTTGTTCCTAAAACGCACTTAAGACGTTTGAGCGAAGCTTGTTCCTGGAACGCGTTTGAGACATTTCAGTAAAGTAGGACCCTGGGATGCATTTAAGACGTTCAGTAAAGATTGTTTCTGAAATGCAATAGAAAAGGTAGTTGCGCGAAATTTAGCTGCTGTTGCAAACTCTTCAAAGTGTAACTTGGCCACCATAACGTGTTTAAAATGCACAAGTTGTTTTAACTGCTTATTTCACTCGTTACCACAGAGTATGACCATTGTCATGGGATTAAATCTAACTTAGAGATTTATTATGAATATGCTCATGTTAAATATCGCATGTAAGAGTGACGTATGTGCAAAGTAGGGATGGATGATAATGAATCGAAGAAAGAAAGAATGAGCATGTCTAATAAAAATCCAAAGTATGAACTGAAGCATGATAAAATTTGAAGTAGGGACGGGTATATACCCCTTTAAGCATGACCATCACGAAAAGTCCAATATGCATGGGACTTCTTAGGCAACTTGATTATATTTTGTGTGTGTATGCGTGCACCTTCTTAGGCAGTATCATGCAGGTTTCTACGTGTGTGCACATTCACAAGTCCAATCGTTTGCGGACGACACTCCCGCATGTGCATTTACCGCCGGGCCATTTATTAATGAACTTCATCTTGGTTAGTTATCTCAATATCAGAAAGCGGTGGTACGTTTGCTCATGATTTTAATGAATTATCTCTTGAAATGATTAGGAAATACATCATTGAGTTGTATCTATCATACATGAGAATAATGTGAGTGAAAAATGCTGCATGACTCTATTCACTTGTCATGATACTTTGGTATTTGGACACACATTATGAACATGCATATGCTACATATGTATACTCACTCATGCCTACATTGAAACTTAAGGTTGTGCATTGCTAGTGTATGTGTGTGTGTGTCTATATATATATATATATATATATATATATTATTTCAGCTAGTCATCCCTTCATGAATGGTGGCACAATTAGATTCTTTATTGAAAGAAACTTACCCAGCCAACTACTTATTGCAACTCTTACTAGAGGCTACATGAAAGTAATTTGTACATCATTACATCCAACTGGGGGCTACAACAACAAAGATAACCTTACATGATTGATTCAATGAATAAACATTCGCCATCACAGTTGAACAACTCACAATTCGGTGGCTCATCCAGTAAGATCACAACACACACTGAGACTATGTACAAGTTCAAACGCTACACATTTGAACTTGCACATGAGGCTAATGTTTATACATGAATTTTCTATCCTGGACATACCCAATGGGTCCACCCGCACTGATCGGACCCCTGTGATTATTTATCTACAACCGTCAAGTCAAGTGACAAGACTTGGACGGATCTTTACCGCCTCGGGAATGGATTGGAAGCATACGGCTTGGTAGGTTTAGGATGAGGTTAGTTGTGTCGGTCCGCCGCCACGACCTCCTCAGTAGGTTTTAGATACGTCATCCTTTCATTAAGGATGAACCTAGAGACACGTGGCAGTGTTCTATACGTTGGCCTTACATACACTTAATAATCATTGATTGACCATCATAAAATTAGGATTTACCCGCCGCCCTACATTCTATACAGATAGGCTCAACACTCATATTAAGGGGATACATTGGCATTTCACACCCACATTTGGTGACTCTCTCTCCCTCTCCATCTCCTTGGCAACCCCAAAAAGGTGTGTTTGTAGACGGTTGTCACCGTCTAAGCCGCTAAGGATGCTCACCATTTCCTCCACACTAGACCTTAGTGTTTCTAAGGCTTTTTCGATGAGTAGAAGATTCTCCATTCGTGACCCGATTTGGTTCGAAATCCATCCCTGAAACGCATTTCTCACCGAAATAAGGGAGAAATCAAAGGAGAAATACACTAAATAAGGGGAAATCAAAGGGGAAAATACATTGAATAAGGTGAAAATCGAAGGGAAAATACATTGAGCCCGCACAGCTCCAAGCACCACCACCAAACCCACCCGTATAGCTCTAAGCACCACCACCAATCCCCGCATCTCCAAGCACCACCACCACCCGCGCAGCTCCGACCACTACCACCTGCAACTCCTAGGTCCTCTAATTTATGAAGATTATGGTGGAAGACCCCTAAATCTGGGGTTAGGGATTGGATTTTTATACTCCTTTTTTAAAATAATAAATTTTATACCTCTAACCCACTAACTTCACATCAACACTTGCAATATCTCTCTTCCCTCAACATTTTGTTTTCTTTTTCAATACAAATGTCAAATCAATTTAATAATATTTTATTCTTCGTTTACTTCTTTATTTTTTAATTAAGCTTTTTATTCTACTTGAAGGGTTCAAGTAGTTTTTTATGACTACTTGAACCCTTCAAGTAATTATCTTTTTTTGTCAGTTAACACTCACACCAGGTGACTACTTGAATAGTTCAAGTAGTTATTTATGACTACTTTAACCCTTCAAGTAGTTGTTTATGAATATTTGAAATGTACAAGTAATTTTTTATCAGTCAATTACACATAAACTAGGTGATTACTTGAAGGGTTCAAGTAGTTATTTATGACCACTTAAACCCTTTAGGTAGTTGTTTATAACTACTTGAAGGGTTCTAGTAATTTTTTATGACTATTTGAACCCTTCAAGTAGTTGTTTATGACTATTTAAAGGGTTCTAGTAGTTATTTTATTTGTCAATCAATTACTCATACACCAAGTGACTACTTGAAGGGTTCAAATAATTGTTTATGACTACCTGAACCCTTCAAGTAGCTTTTTTTATCAATTAACAACCCAAACACTAGTGATTTCTTGAAGGTATCAAGTAATAATTTTATAATACTTGAACTCTTCAAGTTAGCAAATCACTACTTGATGACTCAAGTATTAATATTTTACTACTTGAACTTTTCAAGTATTTTTTTTCTCTTGAAATTTATTATCCAGTAAGCAAAGCTCACTCACTACTTGAAGGATTCAAGTAGTAATTTTATACTACTTGAACCATTCACGTAGTTCTCTTTTTCTCTTAAAGTCTATTGTCCAATAAGAAAAAACTACTTGAAAGGTTCAAGTAGTAAGAAATTACTACTTGAACCCTTCAAGTAGTAAAACTTACTACTTGAACCCTTCAAGTAGTAAAACTTACTACTTGAACCCTTCAAGTAGTGATGAGTTTACTGGACAATAAATTTTAGGAGGAAAAAAACTACTTGAAGGGTTCAAGTAGTATAAAATTACTACTTGATGTAGCGAAAGTCTCAAATAAACCCTAAAAAATACCAAAAGATGTTTATTCAAGCATGATTTTCAGCAAATAATCTTCCAAAACCTGTTGCATCCTATGAACAAACGCAAAATTACGATCCGAAACAATTTTTAGATCTATAAAAGTGCATAAAACAATGTTTTTTAGACCCGTAACTGGACTGCAAGGGGGACCCCTGACACATTTAGATCTCTGAATAAGCTTCGATTTGGTATCTTACGGGCCACGTTGATCCACCCAAGTCAAAATTTATGCCTTCCATAGGTTGATCTGCGCGTGCCAAGATCCATTTGTTCTGAAATTCTAAAGCAGAATTGTCCGCCTCACTACTTGAACCCTTAAAGTGGTGACGAGCTAACTGGAAAATATTCTTATTTTGCTTCGTTTCTTCACTCCCAATTTTATAAAACATCCAATAGTGTTATTCTGAGCTTTCTCTATGAATATACAACTTTATAACTTCAGTCCTATCTTCTAACTTATGGTGCGTTCTCAAATTATTACCATGATCTCAAACTCCTTTTTTCCCACGACACCTTTTAAGGTTTTCACAATGACCTCAAACCCTTTTTTTCGCCAAAAGTCATGCTTCTACGTTATTCCAAGAGTAATTTACAATGTCATCTTAATACCCTGAATGTAGTGGAAGAAAGAAATGAAGAAAACAATAATGACAGAATGTATATTATGGCTGAAAGGCTTTTTATTGATCAAGAAATGGTGATAAACAGAGATCTGAAGAGACTCTGAGAAAATAAATTATAGAATAAGTTGGTTCGGGAATCATTTGTGTGTGGAGAAAGTATTAACATCTTACAATACCCATTATTAATATGGTTACCAAATTCAATCAATTGCAATCCATTTTATATTAGAAAAATGAATAAATAAACAAGTGAAAGAATTTTATTTTTGAAATGTCATTTATGTGTAGGAAAAGTATTAAATATGCATTATGTCATAAAAGTGAAATAAGATAAGTGACATGTAATGGGTGGTTCAAAGACTATTGAAAAGTAATTTTTTTCCTATTTTTTTTATTTTTGAAAATCAGACGTTATCGAAATTATTCTCAGTATCCCAAATATAACACATTACATCAGTAGTTTGAGAAGTTTGATATCCCAAAAATCTCAAAATCCGTCATCAGATTTTAGTAAAAAAAACTAAATAATGAAATTAATAAAATTTTAAATCTAATTGTTAAGATTCTAATACATACTTACATGAATATTAACTCATATGATAAGAGAATGAAACGAGAATCACCTTATAAGCATGTCAACATGATAATGATACATAAATAAATAAGAAATAAGAGGAACGTCAACTATAAAGAAGAAAGAGAAAAAAGAAAGAAAACTTAAAAAGGATATAAAAATTTGTGTGACAAATTTGAAAAAATGTGTAAATAAAAAAAATATGTAGAACATGTAAAAGAATAGGCATGTAAAAATATGAAGTGAAACAAAAATAAAATCAACATATATTAAGATAAGAAAGGATTGATTTTAAAAATAAAACTAAACTATAAAAGAAGAAAAGAAAAGAAAATATAATAATGGGGGACAAAGCTAGGGCTTCAACAACCGCAGCTTTGTCTCGACAGAGGGTTCTCAACAACGGGTTTGAGCCCTCTATTGGGTTGTACAGCCTCTACTCAAAAGAGGGTTGTACAACCTCTTTTCTATTTTTTAATTTTTTTAATTTTCTTATATGTTTTATAAATTAATCTACTTAAAATATTATAAATAAATTAATATTAAGTTATTTATATATAAATAAATTTAAACTATGTAAAATTTCACAAAATAATATATATTAAAATACATAATTGGTATAAGTATAACATTTATTTTTAACTAAGTAATCTACTAATTGTCATTTATTTTTTTATCAATAATTACTATTCAAATAGCAAAAAATATGGAGAATAGTGAACTAGAGAGAGCCTATATAATAGACTGTAATGAAGAAAATTGTAAAACATAATACCCAACGTTGATCATCAGAGGGATAGTAGCGAACGAGACAAGCTTCTGCGTCTATAACAGATCTTGCAATTTTCGCTTCGACACCAACGGCTATTTAAGCTGAAGCTCCTGCTACAACCAGGGGAGTTAGTGTCAACTAATTAAATCAAGCGTCACGTAAAAAAATGATGAATAAAATCTCGAAGTAAAATTATTTTTTGGGGCATAAGTATACCATTTTTTATATTTTGGATTAATTAGTTTACTAATTACTATTATTTTCTTTTTTTCATCATTGCTAATCAAATAATAAAGGAATGATCATGAACGGTAACTATTTCAAATAAGTGTCTCGAAAAAATAGCCTCTTGGGCATCTTAACTCCCATATAAGCTTTATAGACTAGTAAGGCTTCTAAAATCAAAAAGCTAAGAGGCTCATCTTTTCTAGTATTTGGATCTTGTTTAGGTCATATTAATCTAAACAAGATCCAAATACTAGAAAAGATGAGCCTCTTAGCTCTTTGATTTTAGAAGCCTTACTACTCTATAAAGCTTATATGGGAGTTAAGATGCCCAAGAGGCTTTCAAGACAAAAGGACTTAGAGCGCAACTTAGAGCCGTATACTAACCTACTTGGACCAATTAATGTTTAGGCACGAAATGGCTATGAGTATTTAGCCAACATTGAATTTCTCCATGTTTCAGATTTACAATGCATTATCCAGAGATGGAATTGATAGAGAGATTAAGCAGAACAATATATCGGAGTGGCGATGACTCCCAGCTTGTTGTTATTGATGTTGGTGATGTTAGGATTGCACCCTCATGGTATGAGAATTCTACATTTCTATTGCCGATTATTTTTTGAATTATTATAAATTGATACTCTTACATTAAAGTAAAGATTCTTGTTAAGTTCCAGATGCACACATTATTTAATTTATGGGTCCTATGGTGTTTAGTTCATAGAAGCAAAGTACAAACCAAGAGTCCTTTATAACATAAAAGTTGATTGTTTTTGTTGTTTAGTGAAGCTTATTGTTTATGTTTAGCTCATAAAAATTACTTGTTTTTGTTTTTGTTCTTTATGACATGAAAGTACAGGCGAAGAGTTGGAAGGCTTTAGTACATGACCTTTATCATGCAAACTGACTTCTTGGTCACTAAGTGGAGTAACTAGTAATGTACTTCTACATTTGTAATGCATTGAAATGACTAATGAGTCTGATTTATAATATATTATTATCTTAAGAAAATCATGATCCATTGCTATTATGTAATAAACGCTTGCTAACTAGTAATGTATTTTTACATTTGTAATGCATTAAAAGGACTAATGAGTCTGATTTAATATAATATTATCTTAAAAAAATTATGATCAATTGCTATTATGTTATGAGCGCCCTCTTTTAATCTTAAAAGAGTTATGAACTCGTATTTAATATCTTAGTGATTTGGATATGATATGAATGAGATTTATGAGTCAACATATTCAGTGAGTTAGATGACTAGTAGAATCCACAGACACATTTAAGTCACTGAGATATTGCCTCTTAGGTAATTCGTTTCTATGATAACATTAAACTAAGCATTTAGTATCTCTAATATAATATTTGATAATGCTAAGGCATGAAGTATGAAAATTGTCATAGTTGATCAGTAGAAAGAGATTTAGAACCTAAGGATATGAGGTGTGTATGAAAATTAGGTTGATTGTACTTCACCTAATTATACATGGTACTATATTTTGGGGCATTGCATAATGAAAAATAGAGCGAGTATAATCACATTTAGTGATATAAAATACAATTAGAATTCAATTAAAATTTTAAAATTGAATCAGTTGTAAGTAAAAATAAATAAATCTGAGTATGGGATATCCATGTCATGCCATTAATAACCGGTCATGTCCTTTTAGATCAATATCTCCTTTGAAGCATTTTGATTTCTCGGCTGACAGGAAGAACATTTTGCCAGCAGTTGTTGCTGCTTGGGAGATTGACGTTCATGGATCAGCGATGTTTATGTTAGTTAAGAACTTGCATAATACTAAAAAAGGCTCTTAAAGCCCTAAATGCCACTCATTTTAATGACTTGTCAAGAAACGTGGTTGAAGCTAGAGATTTACTAACTGCTACTCAAAACGAGCTTCAGAGAGTTCCTTATAATGAGAGAGCCATGAACCTCGGAGGTCTAAGAAGTTTATTGAACTTTGAAATGCTAAGAAGAATTTTTGGAACAAAATCAAGAATTTATTTAGTGGCTGAAGTTGGGTGGTCAATGTACCAGTTTTTCCTTCAAGACTATGAGGAAAACTAGAATTAAACACATAATAGGGCATATTGAGGACACAAATGGTAATGTTGTCACTCATCTTGAGCAGATTGTAGATCAATTTGTTAACCATGTCAAGAGTTTTCTTGGTACCTCAAGCCCAGGCAGAGCTCCTATTCCTAGTGATTTAATGGATAAGGTTGTCTCTCATGTTTTAATAGAATAGCAAAGACTTGCTCTTGTGGCCCCTATCACTGATCTAGAAGTGAAGGAGACTCTTTTCTCAATATGAAGGCACCTGAACCTGATGGATTCTCAGCAAGATTGTATAAGAAAACTTGGGTATAACTGAGAGGTGTTGTTAAGGCTGTCCTTGAATTCTTCCAGATTGGCAGGTTGTAAAAGCAGTTAGATGCAACAGCTCTTACCATAATTCCTAAGGGTCTTAATCCTTCCAAGCGGTAGCTGGTTTTAGACCCATTGCTTCTTAAAATTTGATCTATTATCAAAGATTATATTTCTCAGAATTAAGGGCGTCCTTTCTGATTTAATAAGTTTCAATCAGAACGCTTTTATTCTTGGAAGGCACATTGCAGATAATGTATTCTTGGCTCATGAATCAGTAGAAGGGTAAAATTTGAAGTATAACTCTCCTAGACGTACTCTGAAACTAGACTAAACGTCTATGCTAGTTTAAGCTGGGATTTTGTGTGCTCTGTTTTATTTCACATGGGATTCCCTTATTTTGTGTGTGCCCTCTTAAACATAATAATTTGAATTATAACTACTCCTAGTTTCTCAATCAATGTGAATGGGGAGTTGCATGGATTTTTTACAGGAGCTAAAGGTTTGAGACAAAGGGATCCTATTTCACTTTATCTCTTTATAACTGTTATCGAGATTTTGACTTGTATATTAAGGCACACAGCTGCTCTCCCAGATTTTCATACCATTGAAGGTGTAAGGATCTCAAAATTGTGAACATTTGTTTTGGTGACGATCTGCTTATTTTCTCCAAAGGTAATATAGCTTCTGTGGCTTTGATTAAGGATGTTCTTAGTCTTTTTCATTTGTCGTTACGTCTCCAGTTTAATCCTCAGAAAAAGCCAAGCTTATTTTTTGGGGGTTTCATCTAAAGTTCGAAGTCAGATTTTGGACTTAATAGGCTTCCAACTTGGTCAGTTTCATGTTAAGTATTTGTGAGTACCACTTGTAAGCTCTAGGCTCTTAACTACTGATTGTTAGATTCTTGTTGAGAGAATCATTGATAGAGTGCAAGCATTGGAGGCTAAAAAATAGAGTGCAATTCTGTGGTTTTTGGCGACTATACCTAATGATTCAATTTGGGCTTTCTGGTGCAAGAAATTTATTTTAGGGAGAAATCTATAATGAAATGTTGTAGTGCCTTATAGAGCTTCATACAATTGGAAGAAAATGCAAATGGCGTGTTAGCACCATCTGCTTGTTAGGAAATTCATTAAAACTAAAGTCGAGAGAAAACTTAATTTAACCAAGATCATTTATGTCAAATCAGCAAGAGAATAAAAACTGAAACGTAAATTGATCTATGGAAACAAATATTTGTTGGTTATCGATATTATGATTCAATGAGGTTTTACTTATAGAAGAATTTATGTATTCTCAATGATGACGGGATGTCAAAGAGAATAAGAATAATAATCGTATTTATTGAATCAGGGACCATAACCCTAATATATAGAATTAGGTCTCTACACTTATTAAGTCCATACAATATAAGTACTCTAAGCCCAATGACATAAAACATTGGTACAATCACTTTAAATGGACTGAACTTTATGATAGTTTTTAACACACATTGAATGGCATATGTTAGCCCACGTGTTTAATTATTTTCCAACAGTCTCCCACTTGGGCCATATATGCTATCTTACAAAATGTGCCACTTTATGAGCTCAAACCTTTGCTATCATGAACAAGCATTCTCGAACAATCTCGTCCATTAATCATATCAATATAGGATCAAAGCGATCTTCGTCACATGCATTACTAAATCCATTAATGGTCATGTATATCGATATAATCAAATGACATAGATCAAGTATGGATGTGTGTAGCATGGAAATTACATAGAATGTGATCTAAACATGCATATTTCCAACTGACCCAACTTTATTCTTTACTGAGATCATATTAAACAGATGAGAGTGAAAACATAAGTAAACTTGTTATTTCTACAAAAAATTTCCATAAACATAAAATATGTCCAAAATGAAATAGTATTTAAATACAAACTCTTACTAAACTAGCATATCATCAAATAACATGACACTCATGTGAGCAGTATGCTCATGAAAGACCTTGGGTGGAAGTCCTTTAGTAAGTGAATTCGTAATCATAGAGTTTGTACATATATGCTCTATAGACACCTGACCACTTTGAACTCTTTCTTTAACAAATAGAAACTTGATCTCTATATACTTTGACTTTGACGAGCTTCTATTATTGTTAGAATATAACATTGCAGACTTATTGTCACAAAAAAAAATTTAATAGTCTTTTAATTCCATCCAAAATCCGCAGCCTCGTGATAAAGTTTCACAGCCAGAGAGTTAGAACATTCCTTGGCTTGATGGAAGTTGATTGGATCATTTTCCATCACTCCAAGGCATCTCATGTTCTTGTAGAAAGACTACAAAGTCATCTAAAATAGTCTTTCTCCTCTCTCTTATGGATCTCCTTAATGTTATTTGTTCTTGAGACTATTAAGTTTGATCTTTAGGAATTATTTCTTCATTTTGTGTGGGGAGTAATTCAACATCGTCTTGAAGTTCTGGACTTACTATTTGATCAATGTCAATAATAAAAACTTGATCATTATCAAAAGCAATTGTGGGAATAGTAACGTATTCCTCCTCAAAGACAAAGTCTCTAACCTTAGTACTCCCCCAATCTCAATATCCTCAAACAACGTTGCAGTTCTCGTTTTAAAAATTGATTTACTTGTGAGATCATAAAACTTATAACCCATTGATCTCTCAAAGTATTCAATAAAGTAACAGCTAATAGTTCTACTATCCAAATTCTTTTCATTCGACCTATATAAGGAATTGCCTTAGCTGGACATGCCTAAATGTGAAAATGCTTTAAACCGGGTTTCTTACCCGTCCAAAGCTCATAAGGGGTTTTGGCTGCAGCCTTAATTGGCACTCTATTATGAATATAAGCTGCAGTCTTTAATTCTTCTCCCCAAAGAGATTCTGATAAGGTAGAGTTACAAATCATACTCCTAACCACGTCCTTAAATGTCTTGTTTTGTCTCTCAGTTACACCTTTCATGCTAGGAGATCATGACATGGTGTATTGTGGGACTATTCCACATTCCTTTAGGAATTTAGCAAAGGGACATGGATGTTGTTAACATGATCCACCGTATCTTCCATAGTACTCACCACCACGGTCCGATCTGACATGTTGAGTTGGTTCTCAACCTCAGCTTTGTAAGCTTTGAACACGTTCAGTGACTGGGACTTCTCATGAATGAGATACAGGTAGCCATAACATGAATAATCGTCTATGAATGAAATGAATTATTGTTGACCATTCCAAGAAGTCATAGGGAATGGTCCACAAATATCTGTGTGAATCAGTTCTAAGACATATGAAACTCTATTGGCACCTAATCTATTTGTGTTTGTCTATTTTCCCTTTATACCATCAACACAGCCCTTGAAGCCTATGAAATCAAGGGAATCAAGAATTTCATCATACACAAACCTATCAATTCTACTTTTTGAAATACAACCTAAGCGCTTGTGCCATAATGAAGCGGAATTTTCAGTTGTTAATTTGTGTTTCATGCCACGTGAACTCACATGTAAGGTTTCAATAAATGAGGCAACTATATGAAGCATATATATGTTATCATATAAAGATAAAGAATCGGTACAAACAATATTTGAATTCAAAGACAGACTAAACTGACCGTTTCCAAATAAACAATAATAAACAAATTTGCCCAAAGCAAAAACAAAAAAAAAACAAATTCCATCTAAAGGACGGTACATATAAGTCTATTATAAATCTAAATAATATTCAGTCTTTAATAATAACCAAAAAATCCCTATAGCCTCAACCTCTACTGATTTTCCATTGCCTACACAAATGAATCGTTTAGCATCATTTGGCTTTCGATAGCTCGAGCAATCCTGCATTGACACACTTACCTGAATAGTAGCACCATAATCCATCCACTAAGTGTGTCTTAGCACTGAAGCTAAATTAATCTCGAACAAACAAGAGTGAGAAGTGTACCCTTCTTTGAATGTCAAGCGTGATATTCAAGCAATCCTACATTGACACATTTATCTGAGTAGTAGCACCATAATCCATCCACTAAGTGTGTCTTAGCACTGAAGCTAAATTAATCTCGAACAAACAAGAGTGAGAAGTGTACCCTTCTTTGAACGCCAAACGTGATATTTAGTACAATCCATTTTCATGTGTCAAGTATTCTTGCAAAAGTAATAGCCGTATTCTTCACCTTGTTTCTTTTGCTGTTTCTTTTGAACTGGACCACTTGCAACTTCCTTATCCCTTTTCCTTTTCTTGCTCATCATTAAAGGTACTTGCCAAGTGAGCATTTCGGTATTTTCTTGCTTCATCCTTTCTTCATCTTACATACAATGAGTAATAAGCTCATTCAGAGGCCATTTGTCCTTGGGTTTTTAGGATAAATATACATTTTTATTTGCCTTAAGGATTTTTATACCCCTTTTTGAAAATAAAGAATTTTATACCCCTACCCACCAACTTGTAATCTCTCTCTTCCCTCATTATTTTTTTCATTCTCAATGCACATGTCAAATCAATTTAATAATATTTTATTCTACTTCTACTTCTTTATTTTTCCAACGAAGTTTTTTCTTCTACTTAAAAGGTTCAAGTAATTTTTTATGACTACTTAAACCCTTCAAGTAATTATTTTTTTTGTCAATCAATACTCATACATCAGGTGACTACTTGAAGGGTTCAAGTAGTTATTTATGACTATTTGAAGGGTTCTTTTAGTTTTTTTTGTCAGTCAATTACCTATAAACCAAGTGACTACTTCAAGGGTTCAAGTAGTTGTTTATGACTACTTGAAGGATTCTAGTAGTTATTTTTTGTCACTCAATTACTCATACACCAGGTGACTACTTCAAGTAGTTGTTTATGACTACTTGAACCCTTCAAGTAGTTATTTTTTATTTGATCAGTTAACAACCCAAACACTAGTAGCTACTTGAAGGTATCAAGTCATAATTTTACACTACTTGAATCCTTCAAGTATTTTTTTCTCTTGAAGTCTAATGTTCAGTAAGCAAATCACTACTTGAGGGCTCAAGTCTTAAGCTTTTACTACTTGAACCTTTCAAGTAATATTTTTTCTCTTGAAATTTATTGTCCAGTAAGCTCGTCACTCACTACTTGAAGGGTTCAAGTAGTAATTTTATACTACTTGAATCTTTCAAGTGATTTTTTTCTCTTGAAGTTTATTATCCAGTAAGCAAAAATTACTTGAAGGGTTAAAGTAATAGGTTTTTAATACTTGAACCTTTCAAGTAGTGATGAGTTTACTGGACAATAAATTTAAGGAGAAAAAAAATTACTCGAAGGGTTCAAGTAGTATAAAATTACTACTTGATGAAGTGGAAGTCTCAACAAAACCCTAACAATACCAAAAATTGTTGAGTCACGCACGATTTCCAACAATTGATCTTCCAAAACTTATTGAATCCTATGAAAAACCCAAAACTACGATCAAAACAACTTTTGAGCCTTTAAAGGTACTTAAAACAGTGTTTTCTAGACCTAAAACTGGGCTGCGATTGTTAAACCCGGTCGCACATCTTACGAGCCATGTGTATCCACCCGAGTCAAAAGTTATGCTCTCTGAAATTTAACATGCACGTTCCACGATCCATTTATTTCAAAAATAAGTTGCACTGTCTGCATCACTACTTGAACCCTTCAAGTAGTGACGAGCTTACTGGACAACAAACTTCAAGAGAAAAAAATTATTTGCAGGGTTCAAGTAGTAAAAATGACTACTTGAACCCTTCAAGTAGTCACATGCTCACTGAAAAATTGATTGCAGGAATCAAACTGACTACTTGAAGGGTTCAAGTAGTTGAATCTAACTACTTGAACCCTTCAAGTAATATATTTTGAAACTTCTAGAATTAAACTCACTACTTGAAAGATTCAAGTAGTCAGATACAACTACTTGCCCTTCAAGTAATGTTTTTTTTTCAGAATCAAACTCATTACTAAAGGGTTCAAGTAGTCAGATACAACTACTTGAACTCTTCAAGTAATATCTTTTTTTACTTTCAGAATCAAACTCACTACTTGAAGGGTTCAAGTAATCAGATACAACTACTTGAACCCTTCAAGTAATATTGTTTTTATTTTCAGAATCAAAATCACTACTTGAAGGGTTCAAGTAGTTGTATCTGACTACTTGAACCATTCAAGTAATATTTGTTTTACTTTCAGAATCAAAACCACTACTTGAAGGGTTCAAGTAGTCAGATACAACTACTTGAACCCTTCAAGTAATATTTATTTTACTTTCAGAATCAAAGCCACTACTTGAAGGGTTCAAGTAGTCAGATACAACTACTTGAATCCTTCAAGTAGTGACTTTTTTTTACTTTCAGAATCAAAATCATTACTTAAAGGGTTAAAGTAGTCAAATACAACTACTTGAACCCTTCAAGTAGTGATTTTTCTTACTTTCAGAATCAAAATCACTATTTGAAGGATTCAAGTAGTCAGATACAACTACTTGAACTCTTCTAAGTAATATTTTATTTTACTTCTAGAATCAAACTCACTACTTGAAGGGTTCAAGTAGTTATTTTTTATGACAACAGTAAATCATAGACCACTTGACTGAAAAAGGATGGGTCACAAGGTTTCGAAGAAGTAAAAGAAGGATAAAAGAAGAAGAAAATGAAGATAAAGAAGAAGCGGCAGAAGAAGAATAAAATAAGAAGAAGATGAAGATAGAGAAGAAGAAGAAGAAGAAGAAGAGATGAAGAAGAAGAAGACGACGCTTTTGTTGAATAAGAAGAGAGAAGAAGCTTGAAAGGAGAGCTAAGAGTGGGGAGTGGGTATTTATCAACCATAATTGATTTGATCTTTGCATGGGGAAGGACTAAGGAAATTTTGAGAAAAGAGAGAGTTGACATGATTGATATTGATAATGGTGGGCCATGAGTATAAAACTCTTAGTTGATGAAAATGAGTATAAAAATCCTAACAAAAAATGTAAAGGGGTATATTTAAGTAAATAACCCTTTGTCCTTTTGGTTGTTATAACTGACTTTAAATTGACTGAATTGTGTAGGAAGCGAAATCAAAACTAAATACAGGAGTAAATCCTCTGAAAACTCAAGCTTTAGTGTGTTTAGTTTAGAAGCAAGATGAGACATCTCCTTGATGTACAACTTTATATTTCCATTTCGTTTAAATTTCATTGAAATCAAGTTTGCCAAAAGCGTACTTGTTTCAGCCTTATAGTTTTTACCAAAACAATTTTCAATTTCCTCAAGGAATTCTTTGGGAGTAGTAACCTTTTCAGGCACAGCGCCCCTGCTTATGAAATTCCACACTTAATAATCATAAGACTCATGTGATTTCAACGATCCCACCTCTCAAATGATCTTTTAGCTGCAACGAAACTTTTATCTGTAAGGTCAGCAGGCCGTTCAATCCTTAGCGCAAGGCTAGATCCATGCACTCGAGAATGATCATTACATTCTCTTTCCAATCCTTGAAGTTAGTCCCATTTAGCGTTAGGATAGAATTAATATTGACAAATATAGTAGAAGCATATGTTTTAACTAAACAGAGAACGAAATAAACAAAACAACATGTTCACATAAGAATCTATATTTAAACAATAAACAAATTCAAATATTAGTGGGACACATCATATTACCTAGCACAACATTAATATCTAGTCTTTGGACATAGATAATAATGTGAGTGGCACCCTTAGTGTAGTAATCAAATACTGACAATAAATCTGATCAAACAATAAGTCTATCTTTAGACCGACTAATTGTTCACATGGAACACTTTATAATTGTCACATATTTATTACCACAAGTATGCATGTAAATCGGCTAAATATTGAACTTTCTTTAGACCTGTCAATATCCACATGGACTACATTCACACAACCATCTTAATATTTAAAATAAATTAATCTCCACAAGAGATGTTATTTCAAAGTAACATGTGTTGCAGTGAATTTATTTTATAATATCAAGCCTCCAAAGAAATAACAATGCCAAATTTTGAATTTGATTGAAATAAAAATGTCTTAATTAAATTGAATCAATTAAAACAATTTAAAAAATAATAATAAATTTTTAAAATTGTAACAGTGCTACAGTACCGTACCCGTGAAGCATGCGATAATTCTCCTTTTTCTGTGATACCGAAAAGCAAGGAATAATTTTCTGTACTGGTACGGTACGAAAAGCATGGAGTAATTCCCTGTATCCGTACGGTACTGCGAAGTAGGAAAAATTTCTTGTTCTGGTACGGTACCGTGACGCAGGCTATAAGGTACCGTGATATAGGGAATAACGTCCTTTTGCCTTAGAAATGATTCCTATTGCAGAAAAACGTTCCCTGCCCCCTGTTCGCTATTACACCTTTTCACAATTTCAGTTTTTCTCGCTTGACAAAGTCAGGATTTGGGTTCGTCACTGGCTCATGCCCTATTTGCAATATATATATTGGCATGTGTAAATAATAATAACAGTCAGATTTTCATTGCAAATAAAGTCTAATTTAGATACTAAGACGCAAAATCATCTATCCTAATTCTCATTGACTTGGTGCAAAGAGAATAATAATTACAACAATCAAAATTTCTTATAAACAAAGTCTATAATGATGTCTTTTTTGATAATAATCAAGCATCCCGTATTATGCATGTAACTCGTCCCATGATATAATTCATTCATAACTTTTTTTATGTGAAGGTATAGAACGATATATATAATCATGAAACAATAATTTCAGTCAAATGGAGTAAATCAAGTTATTTGTAAAAATGAGATTCGGTTAATATTTCTTTCATTTAGTTGTAAGACAGTCTTGTAATCCATCATACCTAAAATAATTAGTTAAAGAAATATTGGATTAATTTTAGGCTTATAATTAAGCAGAGAATTGAGAGATTACTGATTAAGTCTCAGGAAGGAATAAGGGACAGTCACAGATAAATCAGTGAACCACGGGTAGTGGCGGATCAATAATTTTAGTTTAGGGGGTCTCATTAGAAATAAGAATATAAGGCTAAGTCTAGTCATTTTTAAAAAAAATTATGTTTGAATGGTGTTTCAAGTTTATTCTTAGAATTAATATTTTTACAAAATCAAATCAAATCAAATCAACAACCAACAAAACCCTATATTTTTCAACTCATATAACTACATTGGCTCATCTATTATCTGTATTTTATTAAATATTTTTTACTTAATTTGTCTAAATACTAATAATTTGAAAATGTCAAAAATAACATTTCCTATCAAATCCTATAATGGATCATATAAGTTAATCAAAATGTCAAAATAAGTTATACGTTTAAATTAACATCCAAGCTTTTAACTTTTTTAGACATACTTATTTGATTTTAGAGTACTAAGAATGCATATTTGACTATCTCGCTTTGATTAATATTTATCAAATGGAACAATAAAAATTGTGTACTTGAAAGTAAAAAATAAGTAAAAAAAATTGTAGAATGAAACAAAAATAACCAGCAAAAAGTAATCAAACATATAGGAAAAATAAAAATTAAATACTATTAGAACTAGACATTTATTAAAAGAAATCACCTAAACAATAAAAATGAGTGAGGCCTAAAAATAAATTAAAGAAAATTCAATGTCAAAGTTGACATGAAACATAAATAAAACAACAAAAAGTAAGGTGTGGTGATAGTAAGATTTGAACTCAAGACATTTCCTTAAGAGAAAAAAGACAATTACAAATGAGCTATGTCATTATTCATAAGAGCACACTATAAATTAAATATATATATATATATATATATATCATACAAAAATAATTGCTAGCAAAATAAAAAAAATACCAAAATCGATGGGTCAGAGGGGCATGTGCCCTCCCCGAGCCTAGTATAAATCCACTCCTATATAAATTCATGTGTTTCTGCGTGAGTATGAAAGGGGTGTTTAGCCAGTGGCATCTTGTAATTATCTGATTTTTAACCAGTGACACTACTATTAGCTACAAACAAAGGTGGTTACTTCAGCAAGAGACTCTTTAGTTTATGTAAGACAATGGTGTAAACTACTTTGACTTCAACCGATTCTTCTTCATCGAGAAGTTTGGTGTAATCCTCTACTTCAAATATTTTCGTTTAAAAAAATATAAAATTCATGAACTGTAGTTTGGTATTTGATTATAAATTGACAATCAAGTTTGATTTGATTGTAAATTTGATGAATTTTAGTTTTATTGATTATCAAATTGATGAATTTTAGTGTTATTCAAATATTTCGATAAACTTTGATTTGATTCGACTATAATTTGATCAATTATAGTATTGGGTATTCAATGGATGATTCAATTTGGTTTGGCGATTAAAGTGAAGAATTTTAACTTTGTTTGATTGTAAAATTGATAATTTAATTAATAGTTATTCAGTTGTAAAATTGATTATTTCATTTGGTTTGTTGTAAAATTGATGAATTTTAGTCGATTATATATAAAATTGACGTTTCAATTTAATTCAGTTATAAAATAAATTAATTCCATTCCCTTTTGTATGTAAAATTGATGGATGCAAATTTTAGTTTTACTATTCAATTCATGATTTAGTTTAAGTTAGAGTAAAAATTATAAAATCGATGGAATTACACTGATAATCATAAGTGAAAAGTAAAATTACATCATAGTTCTAATTATATATTGTTGTCTTTAGATAAAAGAAAAAAGACTAATAAATTTTGTTGTTACTCAATGGTCTTGGATATTACACATACTCTACTCATATATAATAGGTAAAACATTATCCGTCCAATTATCATCCACACCTAATATTGTATTTAAAACTCACACAACCCAAGTACACACATGTATTAAACCTGACAAACATCAGTGACATCCTGTTGTTGATCCAACATTTTAGTTTCGCGGAAGCATTAAAATTAAGGTTTATTCTTAGAATTAATATTACTTTAATATTTTATTTTTTAATAAAAATTTTAATCTATAAAAAAATTTCTACTAGTGGTGTTTGAGGTTTATTCTTAAAATTAATATTTTTTTAAAAAAAATCAAATCAAATCAATAACCAACAAAGCCCTATATTTTTCAACTCATATAACTACTACATTAGCTCACCTATTATGTGTATTTTATGAAATAATTTTTACTTGGTTTGTATAGATGCTAATAATTTAAAATGTCAAAAATAAAATTTCCTACAAAACCATATAATAGATTATATTAGCTAATCAAAATGTCAAAACAAGTTATACGTTTAAATTAATATATAAACTTTCAACTTATTTTATACATACTATATTTGATTTTAGAGTACTAAGAATACATATAGAACTATCTAACTTTGATTAATATTTATCAAATGGAACATTAAAAATTATGTACTAAAAAAAAACAAGCATAAAATTGTACAATGAAACAAAAGTAACCCGCAAAAAGTAATCGAACTTATGGGAAAATAAAAATAAAATAATATTAGAACTAGACACTTTGTAAAAAAAATCACATAAAAATAAAAAATAAAGAGTGAGGCCTAAAAATAAATTAAAGAAAATTCAATGTCAAAAGATGACATGAAGCATAAATAAAAAATAACAAAAAGTAAGGGGGTTCGAGATAGTAAGTTTTGAACTCAAGACCTCTCTTTGAGAGAAATGAAACAATTACCGATAGGTTATGTCATCATTTCATAGGGGGCACACTATAAATTAAACTTATATATCATACAAACATAATTACTAGCGAAAATATAAAAATAATTACTAGCAAAAATATAAAAATAATTATTAGCGAAAATATAAAAATACCAAAACCGTCAGGGGGCAAATGCCCCTGGCCTAGTATAAATCCGCCATTGACCAGGGGTTGCAAGATTCATATAGAAAGCGTTAGCATGGCAAACATGTGACTGTTATGCTTCAGAGAATTACTATATATACACATTATTTTCTGGTCAAGGGAAATAGTCGTTTCTTGAAGGAAAAGAAAACTAAAAAACAAAGAAAAAGAACGAGATTAGAGAAAGATTGAAAAGGACTTGCTTAATTACAGACTTCAATAGATGGTAACTATCTTATTTTTCTATTTTTCTAGTTTATCATTTTAAGATATTGTGTTCTACTGACCTTTGGTTAAATAAAATTTATTTTCTAACAAAAAAATACGTGCTTAAAAAAATAATATGGTACTCCTTAGTTTTTCATATCATATGTAGTATATAAAAATAGAGTAGTAGACAGAATTAAATTGTAAAAGTTTTAAGGTAAATGATTATTACACTACTTTTTAAATAATATTGTCTGAATTATTTTAAAAATTTTTGGATTGTCGTTTACGTCCATAATAATTAAATATTTTAAACTATTTATGTAACGCCATAAACAAATATGTAGTAATACCTCATAATGTTTTTTTCTAATTACGTCTTATATCTTTGTTTATTAAACTGTAACAAACTTTTTTATGAAATTAATCATATAATATAAATTTGTTTACATAATATGCCATCAAATGTATGACATAGACCATGACGTTGAAAGATGTAAAAGAAAAAAAAACAAATTATTTTATCAATTAATATTTATCAATAAAATTACTAGAATTTAAAGTAATTATATATATTTGAATGAAATCTATTATATTTTTATGAATTAAATTAACACTTATAATTTATGTCATTTTTTACACTATCTAACAGTTGTATTTTTATACCTTTTCGTTTTTGAATCACTATTTTTTAGTTTAATTTTTATTGCTAAAGTTTATTACGTGCAACACGTTTTAGGAACTAATAATACTAAAAGTTAGGAGACGATGATAGTATTGCACAAACAGATGAGTTTATCTTTAAAAATTAAATTATAATACATTTTTTTTGTTGGCTAACATTTTTCTTCTGAAAAATCTTAAATAAGTTTATATCTAAAAATTTAAATGTTAATCAAATGAATTTACTGCAATGAAAAATGTCAAATTAAATCAGGTCAACCATTCATCACTCCATTAAAATAATATAATGAAATAGAGGTACGAGATATGTGTAAGCATTTAAACAATAAATTACAACTCTATTAAGCAAAACTTAGTTAAGTTATCATGTTATGGTCTAAAAAGATATGTTTAAATATTATCGCACATAGCTTAGATATGCACTGCCTCTTTAACAATTCTATTGGTCTACGTCCATAGGCTTTCCAAACAATTCAATCAGATCAGAATGGTGTGCTCCTTACTCACAAAATTTTTTCAAATATAATGTAAAAATGTAAATCGGGTAACAATGCCATTCTGCTTTAAAAAAACAATGTCAATGGGTATTTTGAATGCAGCACAGGGGAGTATCCAACCAAATAAGTTATTTTGTAGAAGTTCTACATTTTTTTATTCGTCAATCATGTATTTTAATACCCGCATAGATGAGTAGCCAACTGTTATTGAAAACAAAATTAAGGGTTATTTTCTCAGAAAGCATTTAGTTTTACCTATTGACAAGGTTATTACTTTGAAATGTAGTCTATATTTCATTAATTATTTTTTCATTTTACGAAACATGAGGCCTTTCTTTTGATTGAGATATTAATCAAGCATCACATTCTATGCACCTGTCTCGACCAATGATGTATAATTTATTTATCTTTCACGTGGAGGTATAAGATGATACATGCAACCATGAAAATAATCTGAGTCAAATGGAGTAAAATAAGTTATTTATAGAAAGGAGATTCACTTAATGTATTTAAAAATTTCTTTCATTTAGTTTTAAGATAGTCTTGTAATCCATCCTACCTAAAATAATTAGTTGAAAAAATATTGAGTTAATTTGAGACTTATCATTTGCTTATGATTTGTTATTTGATATTTTACGTCGTAAACAAATGAAGAGAAAACGTCTTTAAAGTTGATAATTTAAACAAAATGATTGAGAACTTTTCATGTACGTTATATGTTCAATTTTGAGTTTAAGAATAATATAACAAATTTCAAATACCGACTAAATATCCATGTTAAATTTTTACACCTCCTATCAAATTCATACTCATGTTAAATTATATGAGGGTGTGTAGGTCCTACCCTCTAAGACATGGGTAACCAACAAGTAGTCATCTATTTTTTCTTTTTGTTTTGGAACTAAAGAACTCTGTCGAAATTGAAAGGTTGAACAACATTTTTCATCAAAAATTAATTAAAATGAAAATTGAGTCGATAAAATTATTTATTTATACTAACATAATATAAATGATGAACTTTGGCCTCGTTATTCGATATTAAATTGACGATTAAATCAGTTTGGTTGTATGATTATTTGATATTCAATTTGGTTCAACTGTAAGATTAATGAACTATAATTTGGTTATTAAGGTAATATTTTACAGTTTGCTCCTATTGTGGATCAGCTTGCAGACATACTTACTAAACTTCTTCATAGTCGTCCATTTCATTATGTGTTGTCAAAATGGATGGAAAATCTGGTTACGAAACATAACTGAGTATTGATACATTTCAATTTCTATCACCAGGTACTCAACAGCTTTCTAAAGTATATGTAGGACACGTTTTGTAACGACCCGATCCCCGAGTATTAACATAACCATAATTTCGTAACTTTGGAAACCCTTATTTTAGAAAACTTCTAAATAGAAACTCTCAATTTATCCATGATAGAAATCTTTATCATTACATAGTGGAAGCAATAAAGTATCATAAATGCATAATTAATAAAACCTAAATAAAACTGAATTAATCTTTGTAATAAAGTCAAAATATAAAATCCATAATTTATTGAGTTACCCATCTTAATTCGTGGAAAAGCATAACGTATAATAAACAACTTAAATAACTGAGTTTATGAAAAAATGTTTCCCCAAGTCTTAAAGTAAATCGTAAATTGAAAATCATAAATTCCTATACGAATCCAACTGGTTATGATAGTCTCCCACTTATGCGGCTCGTTATCACCACTTGCATCATAAATAATTGTGGGGGAGTGAGTATTTTAAAATACCCAGTAAGTAAACTAACATAATAACATGCATTCACATGTCATAAATGCAATCACGACATAACATTACTGAACTTCACATATATCATAAATGAAATAACTTAACATACTTGTTCATGTCTTGGCTCAACATAGCACGTAGTTTACATGTGTCTCATACATAATCATATTACATTGTTAATCATATATTGTATTGGCATTCTCTAGTTAACAACCTAACTAGAATTGATCACTCATGAACTGAAATATAACATGACGAATTGAGCGACGAAACAGATGACACACATTAGGCGATGGAAACAGATAACACACACTGGGGGATGGAACATATGACATTCATATGTGATGGAAAATGTGAATAGATGGCATCTCATGAGTGACGAAAAACATTTACAAATGACAGTCAATGTGTGACCAAAACATGAACAGATGATACAACATATGTGACTAAAACATGAACAAATCACACTTGATTTGTATAACATAACAAAACATGAACACTATGATCTCTTGTAACTTAGGGTCATGCTTTAATTCATATCTTGCATAATTACTACTTAACTTAATTTAGTTTCATAATTCACAAAATCCAAAGATTGATACTAATTGATCATATGGCTCACATATAATGCATATTAATTCATATAACAAAATAAAACATGGTAACATACGAACTTATAATCAGTCATTCCCAAATAAATATCTCATAATAGTCAAATTAATAACTGGACAATAAATAATTAACAATGTGTCCTCGAAAATAAACATTATAGAAAAATAATTCAACAATAATAAACGTAAAGACATAATATAATTATAACATCAGAGTCACATCACTATGTAAGTTTACTCACACAAGACATATACATGAACCTAACATATTTGCAGGCAATTATAGTTGATGAGAATAATACATCTTACATTTATCACACGTGGGTCATATTACAATATAAGTTCACTAACTCAAAACGTATATATGAACCTAACATGTTTACAGACAATTATAGCTGATGAGAATAATACATCTTACATTTATCACACATGAATCATATTACAATATAAGTTCACTTACACAAAACTTACATATGCACGTAAAATATATACATACTGTTACAACTGATGATAATAATATATCATACATTTATCACACGTGAACCATATCACATTGTAAGTTCGCTTACCTAAACTGGTTGAATGAACTAAACAACTAATAATCAATTTGTTGGTGATGCGTTCAGTGAGCAGACAGGGACGAGGGAGAAGAGAGAACACAGAACGCTAAGGCACACAGACGAAGAAACAAGGAAGAAGAAGAGGGATTTTGCTGGGGGCTGCGTGAGTGTGAGTGAAAATATATAATATTGTTAGGTTAGGGTTTTACTATCTTCATGTATAGGTCTGAGTGAGTTAGAGAAAGAGGGAGAGATTGCCGAATGAAATAAAAAATAGGTTAGGGTAATTCTAGGGTATATATACTTATACAAATGAGCTAGAGTTTGAAAATACAAATATAACCTTTTTTAAATTTAAAAATCAAATTTTAAAAATAATCTTATCTAATTAAAATAAGTTATAATCTTATCTAATTAAAATAAGTTTTAAAAATACCTCTTAAAGAGTGTCGGGTATTACGTTTACTTACTAAATTTAAAATACAAATCTAGTATTTACAAAAATCAACTAAAAATGAGAGATTCAAAATTTAAATTTAAATAATTATTAGATTTAATTAGCAAAGTAAAAAATATTCTTTTTCAATTATCACTCAAACCAACAATTCATTAAATTATCGAAGGGTATTATAGTAGACTTATCTAAACTAATATAATTCAAATTTATAATAAAGAATATTATAAATCTTATATCCCAAATCCTTAATTGAAATTAAAAAATTTAGCAAACATACACTTACTTATTCCTCGTTATAAATCTTATATCCCAAATCCTTAATTGAAATTAAAAAATTTAGCAAACATACACTTACTTATTCCTCAGTCGAAATACTAACACACTCCTCTATCGCAAACCCTACCTAACTAGTGGCACATTCCTTTGTTACTTTTTATCTTCTTGTTCTCAATAAGAATACAAGTTAAATTCGGTGAAAATGAATTCAAACCGACTTTTTTCAGTGACTTCGAGTGCAACTATGTGGCGTGTTGTTTAAGTGTTGAAACCAATGCATCGCTTTGTTTATTTTCTCAAAGTATGCGTCGCCTTGTTTCAACTCCTAGTTCTGGCATTTACATGTTTTAAATTCTTTTCCTACCTTACTTTTAATGAGCAAAATATTTTCTTTTCAATTGTTTTTATTATACAAAAATGTACAACATTATTTTTTTGTCGTAACTAAAAGTAGTAACTTAAATAAAATTAAGTGATATTTCTTTAAGTTAAAAATTAGTGTTGCGGTTATATATTGAGTATTACTCCAAAAGATAATGAAGTGATATTTTTTGTTTTAAAATGGTATTATTTTTATATATAAATATTATTCTACATGATAAAATTTATATGATTTTTATATGAGTTGTAAGTAACAAGACACATACACATATTATTTTGTTAAAATCCTGAATTATTATTTTATGCATCCAAATTATTTACTCCAGAACAATATTTGAAATATCAAGAATTTTTCCTTTTATCAATAAATCAAAATGATAACCCAAAATGAATTAAATACAATACTTTTTTATACATAATTTTATGCATATTGAGGAAACAGATCACCTTCCGATATCATATTCCTGATAGGAGATTATTTTTGTTAGATTTGAGATGTTGACCGCGGATATACACAACATAATTCCGTCGAACATGCACGGTAAAAAATGACAATTTTTAGTTTGTTTAAAATATCATATTTTAAAATATAACTGATCTATCTTTTTAAAACGAACGAACAAAATTAAATAAAGTATTTTCTTCTTAAATGAAAATGACCTCGAATGTTCATAGCAAATTCAGTGGCGGATCAAGAATTTTGGTTTAGGAGAAATAATTAGAAAAAATAATATAAGGGTATATCTGGTTGATTTTTTTTAATATAAATGTTAATATTTGAAAATTTGTTTACTAGAGTGTTTGAGGTTTATTCTTATAATTATTTTTTTAAACAAAATCAAATCAAATCAACAACCAAGCTCTAAATTTTTTTAACTCATATAAGTATACTAGCCCATCTATTATATGCATGTTATTAAATAATTTTTACTTGGTTTATATAAATGTTAATAATTTGAAAATGTAAAAAATAATATTTCTTACGAAAATATATGATGAATTATATTAATTGATCAAAATGTCAAAATAAGTTATATATTTAAATTAATATCCAGGCTTTTAACTTATTTTATACAAACTATATTTAATTTTAGAGTATTAAGAATATGCATATGACTATCTAACTTTGATTAATATTTATCAAATGGGACAATAAAAATTATGTACTTGAAAGTAAAAAAACAAGTACAAAAATTGTACAATAAAACAAAAGCGTCAGCAAAAAGTAATCAAACTTATAAAAAAAATAAAAATAAAGTATTATTAGAACTAAACGCCTAGTAAAAGAAACCACATTAAAAATAAATAACAACGAGTGAGGTCTAAAAATATATTAAAGAAAATTCAATGTTGACATGAAGCATAAATAAAAAATAAATAAAAATTAAGGGTAATGGAGATAGTAAATTTGAACTCAAAACCTCTCCTTAAGAAAAAAAGACGATTGCCAATGGGTTATGTCATTATTCATAGGGGGCATACTACAAATTAAACTTATATATCATACAAAAATAATTAGTAGTGAAATTAAAAATATCAAAACTGAGGGGACAGAGAGCACGTGCCTCTCTCAGGCCTAGTATAAATCTGTACCTGACCAGAGTTTGCAGGATTCATACAAAAAGTATTAGCATGGTAAATAAGTGGTTGTTATGCTTAAGAGAATTACTATATATACACATTACTTTTTGCCAAGGAAAATAGTCGTTTCTTGAAGGAAAAGAAAACCAAGAAAAAAAACAAAGAAAAGGAACGAGATTAGAGAGATGTTGAAAATGACTTGCCTAGTTTTAGACTAAAATAGATGGTGACTAGCTTATTTTTCTATTTTTCTGGTTTATCCTTTTAAGATTTTGTGTCCTAGTGACATTTGATTAAATAATCTTTTAATAAACAATTACCGTGCTTAAGAAAAAAATATGGTACTCCCGAGTTTTTTCATATCATATATAATATATAAAAATAGAGTTAGTAAGGAGAATTAAAATGTAAAAGTTTTAAGCTAAAAGATTATTACATTATTAACTTTTTAAACAATTTTCTCTTAGATTGTCTTTTACTTCCATAATAATTAAATATTTTAAACTAGTTATGTAACTCCACAAACAAATATAAATTAATACTTTAGAGATTGTAAGATTTGGATTCCAAACCTCTCCGTAAGAGAAAAGAGACAGTTATCACTGGATTATGTCATTATTCATAGGAGGCACACAACAAATTAAACTTATATATTATACAAAAGTAATTGCTAGTGAAACACAAAAATGCCAAAACTAATGGGTCAGCAGGGCACGTCCCCTCCCCAAGCCTAATACAAATCCACCCTTGGACAAATTCATGTGTTCCTGACATGAATTAGAAAGGGGTGTTTAGCCAAACGCATTTTGTAATTATTTAATTTTTAGCCAGTGTCACTACTTATTAGCTACAAACAAATGTGCCAGTTACTTCAGCCGGAGATTCTATAGTTTATGTAAGGTAATGGTGTAAACTACTTTGACTACAACTGATTCTTCTTCATGGAGAAGTTTGGTGTAATCATATGTTTCAAAATTTGTTTACTAGTAGTGTTTGATGGATTTTAAAATAAAAAATTTTAATCTTTGAATTTTTTTTACTAGTGGTGTTTGAGGTTTATTATTAGAATTAATATTTGTTTAAAAATAAAATAAAATAAAATCAACAACCAACAAAGCCCTAGATTTTCAAACTAATACAGCTACACTAGCTTATCCATTATCTATAATTTATTAAATAATTTTTACTTGGTTTGTATAAATGCTAATAATTTGAAAATATTAAAAATAACATTTCCTACGAGAACCATATAATGGATTATATAACTTAATCAAAATGTCAAAATAAGTTATATAGCTAATAAAAATGTCAAACAATGTCAAATTTTGACATGAAGCATGAATAAAAAATAACAAAAATAAGGATGTTGGATATAGTAAGATTTGAACTCAAGATCTCTCCTTAAGAGTAAATAGACATTTACCAATAAGTTAAGTCATTAATTATAATAGACACACTACAAATTAAACTTATATATCATATAAAAATAATTATTAACGAAAATATAAAAACACCAAAACTGAGGCGTCAGGGGGGCATGTGCCCCCCCACCACCGGACCTAGTATAAATTTACCCCTGACCATGGGCTAAATGATTCATACAATAAGCATTAATATGGCAATAAAATGATTGTTATGCTTCAGATAATTACTATATATACAGATTATTTTTCGCTAGGAGAAATAGCCATTTTTTTGAAGGAAACGGATACAAAGAAAAAAGAATGAGATTGGAGAGAGATTTGAAAGAGATATATAAAAGGATTTACTTAGTTTCAGACCTCAATAGATGACGACTAGCTTATGTTTTTCGAATTTATCTTTTTAAGATTTTGTGTCTAGTGATATTTGGAAAAAAAATATTTTAACAAAAAATGACGTGCTTAAAAAAAATATGGTACTCTTGATTTTTTTCATATCATATATAGTATATAAAAATAGAGTTAGTAGGGAGAGTTAATTGTAAAAGTTTTAAGCTAACTGCTAATTACTCTATTAACTTTTTAAACAATAATGTTTGAATCATTTTTAAAAATTCTGAGATTATCTTTTACGTTCATAATAACTAAATATTTTAAACTATTTATGTAACTCCACAAACAAATAATCATTAATATTTTAGAGATTATAAGATTTGGATTCAAGACCTCTCCGTAAGAGAAAAGAGATAATTATCAATGGACTATGTCATTATACATAGGAGCACACAACAAATTAAATTTATATGTCATACAAAACTAATTGCTAGTGAAACACAAGAATGCCAAAACCGATGGGTCAGCAGGGCACATCCCCTCCCCAGGCCTAGTACAAATCCACCCTAGACAAATTTATGTGTTCCTAACATGAGTTTGAAATGGGTGTTTAGCCAAACGTATTTTGTAATTATTTGATTTTTAGCCAGTGTCACTACTTATTAGCTACAAACAAAAGTGTCAGTTACTTCAGCCGGAGATTCTATAGTTTATGTATGGTAATGGTGTAAACTATTTTGACTACAACTGATTCTTCTTCATCGAGAAATTTGGTGTAATCCTCCATTTTAAAATTTGTTTACTAGTGGTGTTTGATGAATTTTTAAAGAAAAATTGTAATCTTTAAAATTTTTTTACTAGTGGTGTTTGAGGTTTATTATTAGAATTAATATTTGTTTGAAAATAAAATAAAATAAATCAACAACCAACGAAGCCCTAAATTTTTAAACTAATATAGCTACACTAGCTCATCTATTATCTATATTTTATTAAATAATTTTTACTTGGTTTATATTAATGCTAATAATTTAAAAATTTTAAAGATAACATTGCCTACGAAACCATATAATGGATTATATTATTTAATTAAAATGTCAAAACAAGTTATACGTTTATGTTAGTTAATCAAAATGTCAAAACAATGTCAAAAGTCGACACGAAGCATGAATAAAAAATAACAAAAATAAGGATGTTTGGGATAATAAGGTTTGAACTCAAGACCTCTCCTTATGATTTTCAATTGACGATTTGCTTTAAGACTTGGGAAAACATATTTTATAAACTCAATTATTTAAGTAGTTTATTATACATTATGCTTTTCTACGAATTAAGATGGGTGAAAACTTAATCAATTATGGATTTTATATTTTGACTTTAGCACAAAGTTTTATTGAGGTTTTATTAATTATGCATTTATGATGCTTTATCTCTTCGACTATCTAATGATAAAGATTTCTATCATAGATAAATTAAAAGTTTTTATTTAGAAGTTTTCTAAAATAAGGGTTTCTAAAATTATGAAATTATGGTTATGTTAATACTTAGGGATCAGGTCGTTACAAAACGTGTCCAACATATACTTTAGGAAGCTGTTGAGTACCTGATGATAGAAACTGAAATATATTGTTTTGTAACCATATTTTCCATCCATGTTGACACACTCCAAATTAAGCTTATATGTCATATAAAAATAATCATTAGCGAAAATTTAAAAACACCAAAATTGAGGCATCAGGAGGGGCATGTGCCCCCCGTCACCGGGCCTAGTATGAATCTACCCCTGACCAAGGGCTAAATGATTCATACAAAAAGCTATGCATGGCATTGTTATGCTTCAAAGAATTACTATGGAATTACGGTTACTTTTCGCTAAGGGAAATAGTCGTTTCTTGAAGGAAATGAAAATAAAGAAAAAGAACGAGATTAGGGAGAGATTGGAAAGATTGATTTAAAAGGACTTACTTGGTTTCAGACCTTAGTAGATGGTGACTAGCTTATTTGTCTGTTTTTCTAATTTATCTTTCTAAGATTTTGTGTCTAGTGACATTTGGTTAAAAAAATATCTTTTAACAAAAAATGATGTGCTTAAGAAAAAAAATTTGGTACTCCCGTCTTTTTCATATCATATATAGTATATAAAACTAGAGTTAGTAGGCAGGTTAATTGTAAAAGTTTTAAGCTAAATGATTATTACACTATTAACTTTTTCGATAATAGTGTCTGAATAATTTTTAAAAATTCTGAGATTATCTTTTACGTCCATAATAATTAAATATCTTAAACTATTTATGTGACTCCACAAACAAATATGCATTAACACTTTAGAGATTGTAAAATTTGAATTCAAGACCTCTCCGTAAGAGAAAATAGACAATTATCAATGGACTATGTCATTATTCATAGGGGGAACACCACAAATTAAACTTATATACCATACAAAAATAATTGCAAGTGAAACACAAAAATGCCAAAAGCGATGGGTCAGCATGGCACGTCCCCTCGCCAGGCCTATTACAAATCCGCCCCTGGATAAATTTATGTGTTCCTGACATGAGTTTGAAAGCGGTGTTTAGCCAAATGCATTTTGTAATTATTTGATTTTTAGCCAATGTCATTACTTATTAGCTGCAAACAAAGGTATCACTTACTTCAACTGGAGATTCTATAGTTTATTTAAGGTAATGGTGTAAACTACTTTGACTACAACTGATTCTCCTTCATCGAGAAGTTTGATGTAATCCTCCGTTTCAAAAATTGTTTATTAGTGGTGTTTGATGAACTTTTAAATAAAAATTTTAATCTTTGAAATTTTTTTACCAGTGGTGTTTGAGGTTTATTATTAGAATTAATATTTTTTTAAAAATAAAATTAAATTAAATCAACAACCAATAAAGCCCTAGATTTTTAAACTAATATAGCTACACTAGCTCATCTATTATCTATATTTTATTAAATAGTTTTACTTGATTTGTATAAATGCTAATAATTTGAAAATATTAAAAAAAAATTATTTAATCAAAATGTCAAAAAAAGTTATACGTTTATATTAGCTAATCAAAATGTCAAAATAATGTCAAAAGCTGACATGAAGCATGAATAAAAAATAACAAAACTAAGGATGTTGGGATAGAAAGATTTGAACTCAAGACCTCTCTTTAAGAGAAAATAGACATTTACCAATAAGCTAAGTCATTATTTATAGCGGACACACTACAAATTAAACTTATATTTCATATCAAAATAATTACTAGCGAAAATATATAAACACCAAAACTGAGGCGTCTGGGGGGCACGTGCCCCCTGCCCCTGGACCTACTATAAATATGCCCCTGACCAGGGGCTAAATGATTCATACAGATAGTATTAGCATGGCAATAAAATGATTGTTATGCTTCAGAGAATTACTATATATACAGATTATTTTTCACTAAGCGAAATAGTCGTTTCTAGAAGGAAACAAAAATAAAGAAAAAGAACGAAATTAGAGAGAGATTTAAAAGGACTTACTTAGTTTCAGACCTCAATAGATGGTGACTAGCTTATTTTTCTATTTTTATAATTTATCTTTTTAAGATTTTGTGTCTAGTGATATTTGGTTAAAAGATTATCTTTTAACAAAAAATGATGTGCTTAAGAAAAAAAAATATGGTACTCTCGACTTTTTTCATATCACATATAATATATAAAAATAGAGTTAGTAGGGAGAGTTACTTGTAAAAGTTTTAAGTTAAATGATTATTACACTACTAACTTTTTAAACAATAATGTCTGAATAATTTTAAAAATTCAGAGATTATCTTTTACGTCCATAATAATTAAATATTTTAAACTATTTATGTAATTCCATAATCAAATATGCAGTAATACTTTGGAGATAGTAAGATTTAGACTCAAGACTTCTCCTTTAGAGAAAATAGACAATTATCAATGGGTTATGTCATTATTCATAAGTAGCACATTACAAATTAAACTTATATATCATACAAAAATAATTCCTAGAGAAAATATAAAAATGTCAAAATTGATGGGTCGGGGGGGGGGGGGGGNGGGGGGGGGGGGGTACGTTCCCTCTCCGGACCTAGTACATATACGCTCCTGGGTAAATTCTTGTGTTCCTAACATGAGTTTGAAAGGGGTGTTTAGCCAGTCACATTATGTAATTATTTGGCTTTTAGCCAGTAACACTACTTAATAGCTACAAACAAAGGTGTCAGTTATTTCAGCAAGAGATTCTTTAGTTTATGTAAGGCAATGGTGTACACTAGTTTGACTTCAACCGATTCATTTTCATCGAGAAGTTTTGTGTAATCCATCGTTTAAAATCTGTTTACTAGTGGTGTTCGATGAATTTTTTAAAATAAAAAGTCTAATCTTTGAAAATTTATTTACTAGTGGTATTTGAGATTTATTCTTAGAGTTAATATTTTTAAAAAATAAAATTAAATCAAATCAACAATCAACAAAACCCTAGATTTTTAATAATTTGAAAATGTCAATAATAACATTTCTTACTAAATCATATAATGGATTATATTTGTTAATCAAAATGTCAAAATAATTTATACGTTTAAATTAATATCCAAGCTTTTAACTTCTTTTATACATACTATATTTTATTTTAGAGTACTAATAATACATAAATGACTATCTAACTTTGAATAATATTTAACAAATGGAACAATAAAAATTGTGTACTTGAAAGTAAAAAAAATATGTAAAAAATTATACAATGAAACAAAAGCAACCAACAAAAAGTAATTAAACTTATGGTAAGAATAAAAATAAAGTATTATTAGAACTAGACACTTTGTAAACAAAATCACATAAAATAAATAAACCACAATGAGTGAGGCCTAAAAATAAATTCACGAAAATTCAGTGTCAAAAAATGACATGAAGCATAAAAAAAACAATTACCAATTAGCTAACTCAAGACCTCTCCTTAAGAGAAATGTGACAATTACCAATAAGGGTATTGGAGATAGTAAAATTTAAACTCAAGACCTCTCATTAAGAGAAAAAAGACAATTACCAATAAGCTAAGCCATTATTCATAGTGCCACCCTACAAATTAAACTTATTTATCAAGCAAAAATAATTGCTAGTGAAAATATCAAAATTCTAAAGTCGAGGGGTCAGGGGAGCACGTGCCCCCTAGGCCTAGTATAAATCTGCCACTAGGCAATTTCATGTGTTCCTGAGTTTGAAAGGGATGTTTAGCTAGTGACATTCTGTAATTATCTTGTTTTTAGCCACTGACACTACTTATTAGCTACAAAAAAAGGTGTCAGTTCCTTCAGTAGGAGATTCTTTAGTTTATGTAAGGTAATGGTGTAAACTACTTTGACTTCAATCGATTCTTCTTCATCGAGAAGTTTGGTGTAATCGTCCGTTTCAAATATTTTTGTTTTAGAAAATATAAAATTAATGAACTATAGTTTGATTATTTGATTATAAAACTATCGTTCGAGTTTGGTTTGATTATAAAATTGATGAGTTTCGGTTATATGTGATTATAAATTCAATGAATTTTAGTGTTATTCAAATATTTTCAAGAACTTTGATTTGATTCGATGGTAATTTGATTTATTTTAGTTTTGACTATACAACGGATGATTCAGTTTTGTATGGTGATTAAGGTGAAGAATTCTAACTTGGTTCAATTGTAAAATTGATGAATTTTATTATTAGTTATTCAGTTATAAAATTGATGATTCAGTTTGGTTTGTCGTAAAATTGATGAGCTTCAGTCGATTATATATGAAATTGATGATTTAGTGTAGTTCGGTTATAAAAAAAATAATTTTCGTTTCCTTTTGATTGTAAAATTGATGAATGAAAATTTTAGTTTTACTATTCAATTCATGATTTGGTTTAGTTTGAATAAAAATTATAAATCCGATGGAATTCAATTGTTAATCATGATTGAAAAGTAAAATTGCATCGCAGTTCTAATTATATATTATTCTCTTGCCATGCCCAAAAGATTTAAATTTAGTCAAGTTTGTCTCATTGGGCCTAAACACGTCTTATTGGGTCTTTTTTACTCCGCATGGCACTAGAAGCACCTAAATGATCATCATACTCCAAATTCTTATCCAAAATGTGTATTGGGTGTCAAAATTCAGGTCAACTATATGCCATGCCCAAAAGATCCAAGTGTAGTCAAGTTCATCTCATTTGAGCCTTAACATGTTCCCCCTAGATCTTTTTTACTCTACATGGCACTAGAAGCACCTAAAATGACCACCACACTCCAAATTATTATCCAAAACGTATATTGGGTGTCAAAAGTTAGGTCGGGTACATGTCATACCCAAAAGATCCAAGTTTTACCAAGTTCATCTCATTTTGGCATGAACACGTCCATTGGTGGTCGTTTTGACTCTGCGTGGCACTAGAAGCACCTAATATGAACACAACACTCCAAATTCATATCCAAGGCGTGTATTGGTTGTCAAAATTTAGTCGAGTACATGTCATGTCCAAAAGAACCAAGTTTAGTCAATTTCACCTCATTTGGGCATAAACATGTCCCATTAGGCCTTTTTGACTTAGTATGGCACTAGAAGCACCAAAAACGTGTATTGAGTGTCAAAATTCAGGTCAAGTACATTCCATGCCCAAAAGAACCAATTTTAGCTAAGTTCATCTCATTCAGGCCTAAACACGTCCATTAGATCGTTTTGACTCCGCATGGCAATAGAAGCACCTAAAATGACCACCACACTCCAAATTCTTATCTAAAACTTGTATTCGGTGTCAAAAGCCAGATCGTGTACATGTCTTTCCAAAAGATTCAAGTTTAGTTAAGTTCGTATCTTTTAGGCCTAAACACATCCTATTGGGTCCTTTTGACTCCTCATGGCATTAGAAGCATCTAAAACAACCACCACACTCTAAATTCTTATCCAAATGGTGTATTGGGTGTCAAAAGTCAGGTCAAGTACATGTCATACGGAATCCAAATTTAGCCATGTTCGTGTCATTTGGGTCTAATCACATCTCATTGGGTCTTTTTGACTTTGCATGGCACAAGAACCACCTCAAATGACTTATACACTCTAAATTCTTATCCAAAACGTAACTGAGTTTCAAAAGTCAGGTTGACTACATGTCATGCCCAAAAGATTCAAGTTTAGTTAAGTTCATCTCATTTGGGCCTACACACGTCCCATTGGATTTTTGTGACTTCGCATGACACTAGAAGTACCTAAAAAGACCACTGCTCTCCAATTGGATCATAGAGGTCATGTTCTAGTGCCATGTAGAGTAAAAAAATCTAATGGAACGTGTTTAAGTCTGAATGAGACGAACTTGGCTAAACTTAGATCTTTTAAGCATGACAGTACTTGACTTGACTTTTGACACCCAATACACGTTTTGGATAAGAATTTAGAGTGTGATGGTTATTTTATGTGCTTCTAGTGCCATGCGAAGTCAAAAATACTCAGTGGGACGTGTTTAGGCCCAAATGAGATGAACTTGACTAAACTTGGATCTTTTGGGTATGATATGTACTCGACCTGACTTTTGACATCTAATACACATTTTTGGATAAAAAAATTGGAGTGTGGTGGTCATTTTAGGTACTTCTAGTACCATGCAGAGTCAAAAAGATCCAATGGGATGTGTTTAGGCTCATATGAGAATGACTAAGTGAATAGTGTTTGATGAGTTGACATCCATGTCTTAGCAGAAAAGGTCATCCACAACTAATTGAAAAATGACAAAACACTTGCCCATAAGGAGCAAAGATAGAGAATATCTCAATCATAGGATTAATCAACGAATAGGATTCGCCAAAGATCGATTCCAATGAGCGGTTAACCATCTCCTCCAGAATCTCTTAAAATCCCTAGTCTTCCTCCTTGAATGGTACTGAATTGTAGAGGAATCACATGGTCTCAGCCGATATATAAAGGCTTGTTATATTAAAGAACATGCATTGAATAAAAGTTACACTCAATTACTTGAGATTCTCCATCTTCCATTGTGATCTTTTTGTCATGTAAGGATGGTTTTTGATTAATTTTATAATAAACAATTATTATCTCTACAATAACGTCAATGTAGGAGCTTATCTGATATGCCAATAAATGTTGTTACAGATAGATTGTTTCAATGTTTTAGATAGATTATTTTTTATGTAGGTAAGGATTTGCAGGTCAATTTGGACGTAGTCCTCGGAGATGATTTTTTGATTTGGTTCCTTGATCTGATACTTTGCAGTTTCAAGTAATTTAAGTTTGCTACTTGATTTGAGCAAGTAGGTTTATTTTTTATGTTGTTTCTTGTTCTGGTGTTGTTGTGTTAGTGGCTTGTTGATCTATGTTTTATTGATGGGATATATATCCCTTGTAGTGTGTATTTATTTCAGTATTAATACAATTTATTTGCCTAAACAATAGTTGATTAATTTGCTTTGAATTGATCAAATTATTAATTAAAGTTAATTATTATAAGTTTAATGGTATTGTATTTGTTAAGGTTTTTAGAGCTAACTAATCGTGTGGTCACATAAGTGAGAGATGAGTTCTCTCTCTCACATGTGAGACAAAGTGATATATAGAACCCTGGTATTTTCTCTCATAGCCATAACGGTTTTTTAGAGAGAAAAAGGGAGATTTCTTTTCATGTATTTGAGTGCCACACACTCTAGTTGGTTTACAATTTTAGATGTTCACACAGATCAACATTTGTGATTTTTGCATGGTTTGAAGCTTTACGCTTTGCTGAGACGGTTTGAAGCTTTGCGATTTGTACAAGGACCGTGGTTCAAAACTTGACGTTGCTTGAAGTTTTGACGATTCTTATGTCAAAGGTAAATTCATAATTTGTTTCTAAGATCATAGATTAGGTTATATCATTGATTTTTCAAGATTGAGACTAATTTTGATGTGCTCTAATTACTCACACTCTATCACTATATGCTCTATCAAAGAGCCACAGTCTGCAGTTCTTGATGAGTCTCTTGCTATTGCTTTGCAGTCGTTGGCATGTTGTGGACATAGATAGAACTAATGTCAACTCAAACATTAAGAAACCTATTATTTGTTTTTCTAAATAAAATTAGAAACATAACCTAATTATAATTAATGTACTTTGTTATTATATATCAACGTAATTGTAATGTGTTTCGAGTCGTACTATAGGAGAGTCTCACATAATTTGAACTATTCACCAAATCTCTCTCTCACAATGGTATACTTTTAATGTTACACAGCCTATGTTACGTATTTAAATTTTTTTTCTTAGCCTCCGCATTACACATTTTTCTTGTTTTTTCTGCAAGTTTGAAATCTATGACATGCTTGTAGAATTGAACGACTGAAGAGTGTAGACTATAGATATAAGAATACGAAAGCTTCATAGCTCATACATAACTCATTTGTACCTTCCTTCCTTACTACTATAGCGTCGTCATCTAGCTTGTAGAATAATGGGAAAACTTAGCACAATTTGTGTTGTGATTCAAATTAAATTGGGGATATTTTACAGGTTAATTTGTAGAAAGAGGGAAGAAGAAGACATAAAACAATTTATATTGGTTTAGTTCTCAAAGGAGAACTTACATCCAGTTGCTGGGGAGCAAAATCTACTATTAGGAGTCAACAATATAAACGGTTACAAGGTATTCAAGCCCGAGAAGAAAATCTAAGAACACTCCCTCACAAGCCTCGATTACAAGTAATATCTAAAACCTCTTCGAAGTTCCTTTTACTGTTTTTTCTGGTTTCTGCGATGGATCTCTCTTCTTGGTGCTTTTGATCTTTCTCTCTTTGTATTTTCGATTCTTCTTTACTGAATTCCTGATGAGAATGTATATGCTGTTTGATCTCATGACTTAGATGCATATTATGGTAGTTATCTAGGCCCACATCAGTAGCATGACAGTTAGAGCAACTGCAAAAAAAAACTACTGATGTGGCTAATTAACTTAAGTTGAGTCATAACACTATAAATTCTTCACCTTTAATCAAGCTTGAGGTAGGGTTCCGAACCCTAGATTTTCCAGCTATCATTTAGACCTTAGCCATAACTAGTCCTCACATTTATCAAGTTTAAGCAATGCTCAAACTTGACCCATGTGACAGGCTTAGTGATCATATCAGTTGGGTTATCATAAGTTTGGATCTTCTCCACCGATACCTTTCCTGTTGAGATTACATCTCTAATAAAATGCATTCTAATGTCTATGTATTTTGTCCTTTCATGATGCATCTGGCTTTTGGTTAGTTGAATTGCACTCTGATTGTTACAGAACATAGTTATGTTATTCTGTCTGACACCTAGTTCTCCAGCAATTCCCTTTAACCATATTGCATCATTTACTGCCTCAGTAGTTGCAATACACTTAGCTTTTCTTGTAGATAAGGCCACCACTGGTTAAAGTGTTACTTTCCAGCTAACAGTGCATCCAAACACAATAAAAATATATTCTGTCAATGATCTCTTTTGTTTTGATCACCTGCAAAATCATAGTCTACATAGCCTACTATAGTTTCTTTCTCTGTACTTGCCTTATCAAACACCATGCCATTTATGGTAGTCCCTTTTAGGTACCCATAGTCCACTTAAAAGCTTCCAAATGTTTCTTTCCTGGTTTTTCCATAAACCTACTCACAAGACTAGCTGCATAGGCTAAATCTGGTCTAGGACCATTATGTACATCAAGCTGCCAACAATCCTAGCATAGGGAACCTTATCCATTAGATATTTTTATTCATCTATCTTAGGTTATTGATTAGATGAAAGCTTAAAGTATGTTGCTAGGAGTGTTCTGACAGGTTTTAAATCTGTCTACCAAATCTTTTCTTTTGTGGATATACTCTTCTTAAGATTCAGATAGTTTATTCTTTTTTTTATCTCTACATATATCCATTCCAAGTATCCTCCTAGCTCCTCCTAAGTCTATCATATCAAATTCCTTACGTAGTTGTGCTTTAAGCTCTCTAATTTTAAGCATATCAGATGATGTTAAAAGCATATCATCTACATACAACAGTAGATACAAGCTTGGTCTATTATCTATGCTCCTAAAATACACACAATTGTCATATATACTTTTTGTGAACATATTCTTAGTCATAAACTCATCAAACCTCAAATACCATTGTCTAGGACTCTACTTTAAGCCATAGAGTGATTTCTTGAGAAGATATACCTTATTTTCATCTCATTTCATTATAAACCCATCAGGTTGAGCTATGAAGGTTCTCTCTTCTAAATTTCCAAGCAAAAATGATGTTTTCCATCCATCTGTTCTAGTCCATACTGAGTGCCAGAGCTAGGAGCAGTCTAATAAAAGTGTGCTTCATTAATGTGAGTATATTTTTTAGCAATCTATGTCTTTTCTTTGGCTAAAGCCTCTAACCACCAGTCTAGCCTTAAATCTAGACTTTTTGTACCTTTGGAATTCCCTATTTTATCTTGAAAATCCATTTGCTACCCACAATTTTGTGTCCTTCTGGTTTGTCAACTAGTGTTCGTATGTGGTTATTGTTTAGTCCATCATAGCTTCAAACCAGTGCCGGTTGTTGTATCTTTTCACGGCCTCATGATAGTTTCTTGGCTCATTCTCATCCAAGTTCTCAACCAATGTCAAGGCAAATGCAATGAGATCTACATAACCATAATTGATAGGAGTTTTTATGCTGCCTTCTATTTCTGTCTCTGGCCAATTAATAGTCAGTTAAATCATCATGTTCATCATAGGTTTCATCATACCTTAGGTGTTCATTCTCTAGTCCAGTCAATACATTGATAGAACCTGCGGGCTCATGTTCTTTGCTAGTGCTTCCAAGTTTCACCTCAAGACCAATACATTATTTTTGCTCATTTCTGGCTGAGTTGTTGGTTTGACTGTGCTCATATATATTTCTTATTCTCTGAATCTAACAACTCTACTGATGAAGCTCTTAGATTTTTTAAAATCATAATACAATAACTTATACCATTTCACACCTTCAGGATAGCCTATAAACATACATCTTCTAACTCTTGATCTGACTTACCCTCATTGATATGTGCATAAGCTACACATCCAAATACCTTTAGATATGTGAGATTTGGAGGAGAACCAGAACAAATCTCTTCAGGTGTCTTGAAGTTCAAAGTTGTTGAAGGACATTTATTATAAGGTAGGTTGCTGTGTTGGCAGCCTCTGCCCAAAACTTCTTGGGTAGATTTACACTAGACAGGGTGCATCTCACTCTTTCAAGTAAGGTTATGTTCATCCTCTCTGCCAGCTCATTTTGTTTTGGAGTGTGAGGCACTATTTTGTGCTTCATAATTCCTTCTTTTTTGCAATGCATATTGAACTCTTCATTTAGGTGCTATAGGCCATTATCAGTCCTTAACTTCTTGACTTTCTTCTTAACTTGCAGTTCTATCATTCTTTTCCAATCTCTGAATCTTTGGAATGCCTCATCCTTAGATTTAATAATGTATACCTAGACTTTTCTAGAACAATCATCAATGATAGATATAAAGTACTTGCCTTCACTTAGTGATTTAGAGGTAGATGGCCCCCTAAAGATTTGAGTGTATGTAACTTAGAATCTCATGTGTTATGTGAGTGGCTGAGCTGAACTTTACCCGAGTTACTTTGCCATAGATGCAGTGCTCATAGAATCCTAATTTGTTCAACTTGTCTCCATTCAGCAACCCTTATTTCTCAAGTTCTTGCAGCCCCTTTTCACTCACATGCCCCAACCTTTTATGCCACAAGGTTGGTTTATCAGTTTCTGGAAAAGAAACTGAAGTTATTACTCCAACTAGTGTACTGCCTTGGTGTACATGCATGCCATTCTCCTTGAATTCTTTTCATCACTACCATGGAGCCTTTGGAAATCTTCAGAACTCCCTTCTCAACTTTGTAGGTGTAACCATTTTCATCTAATATCCAAGTGAGATAAGATTTCACTTTAAATAGAGCACATACCTCACTTTAGTCAAAACTCTCTATAATCCATCATGGGTTCAGATCCTGATGGAACCTGATCTAGAAATCTTGCACTTCTTATTGTCCCCAATAAATACTTTCCCACAATCATGCTTGGTGAAGTTCTCAAACTAGTCTCTATTAGGAGTCATATGAAATGAACATCCAAAGTCAAGAATACATTGCTTATCTGTGTTCTTGGTTGCGACTACTAAGACATCAGCACCTTCATACCCATCTTCCACTACAGCATCATCACTATCGACCTTTTTTTTACTTTTGGTTCTATCTTTATTTTAGGACATAGTCTCCTAATATGACCATCTTCATTATTTCACTTTCTTGCCATTCTAGCATTTCTGGACTTTGATCTTGATTTTCTTATTCTTCTGAAGTCTTTCTTTTCAATTCTTCCTCTAACAAACAAACTCTCCCAACTTGAATCTTTCTATTCATGCTTCTTTTACAGTTCTTTAGAGTTCAGGGCTCCCACTATATCTTCTAACGACAGTGTCTCCCTGACATGTTTGAAAATGTCCACGAAGGTCTCATATGATCTTGGTAAGGAATGCAGCAACACCAATTCTTTAACCTCACCATCATATTCTTCTTGGATATTCTCTAGATCAATACATAGTTTGTTGAGCTCATCAATATGATTTTGAAGGTTCTTTCCCTCTTCCATCTTATATGAGAAGAATTTGGCCTTGAGATATAGTCTGCTTAACAGGGTTTTTGTCATGTACAGACTTTCCAGCTTGAGCCATACCTCTGCCACTGTTTTCATCTTGGTGATTATGTAGGACTTTGTCACTTAGGTTCAGAATCAGTGTACTGTAAGCCACCTTCATTATATCATTTTTCTTCTCTTCTGAGTAGCTTGCAGGCATCTTATTTTCTTATCCGAGAGCCTCATCCAATCCCATATTTCCCAAGAGTGCCACATCTTCATTTTACAGATGGCAAAGTCATTTGTGCCATCAAATTTCTCTACGACATGCTTTGTGGAGGTGGTTTCCATTTCAGAAGCTTTCTTGGCAATTTCTTGAATTTCAATCCAACAATCTTGAATTATCAAGATTCTTTGAACTTTGAAGGTTTGGACTTTTTGTTTGACAACCTTAGCTCTAATACCACTTTTATTGTGATTCAAACTATATTAGGGATATTTTGTAGGTTAATTCGCAGAAAGAGGGAAGAAGAAGAAGACACAAAATAATTTATACTGGTTCAGTTCTCAGAGGAGAACTTACATCTAGTTGTTAGGGAGCAAAATCTACTATTAAGAGTCAACAACATAAAGGGTTACAAGGCATTCAAGTTCGAGAAGACAATCCAAGAACACTCCCTCACAAGCCTCGATTATAGGTAATATCTAAACCTCTTCGAAGTTCCTTTTACTGAGTTTTCTGGTTTCTGCGATGGATCTCTCTTCTTGCTGCTTTTGCTTTTTCTCTCTTTCTATTTTCAATTCTTCTTTGCTGAATTCTTGATGAGAATATATATGTTGCTTGCTTTCATGACTTAGATGCATATTATGGTAGTTATTTAGGCCCACATTAGTAGCATGACAGTTAGAGCAACTGTAAAAAAAAACTACCAATGTGGCTAACTAACTTAAGTTGAGTCATAGCACTACAGTTTGAACCGTCGGTCATCGTCCACATGATACATGTCATGGTCTGTAATGTTAGAGCAAGGACAAAATGGAACTCAAATATGAATGCGTACTCATCGGATGATCTATTTGGAATATCAATCCAACTCTTATCATTCCTTCACTTTCTAATAAAATTGTTAAAGTCAGGTTACTCTAGAGGACAATCCATATAAAAAGATTAACACATTAACACTTCTATATTTCATTATTAAAAACAAGCTGAGAGAGAGAGAGGTGGGGGGATTGAACCTATAATGAACTGCATCTCCTTGTGCACAGCCTATAAGGGAAATGAATGTACATCAATTTGAATTGCGCTCAATTTTAGAACGTAGGACCTAAATTGATAAAATTTAAATTACTGTGACCATATTGACGAGTGTTCAGACTATAGGGACTAAGTTGACAAGATTAAACATATATAGCTTGAAAATTTGAAGGATGTTTACAGTATTTTTCCCTTTCTTTTTATTCTTTTGTTAACAAAATAAGTCTTATTTCCTTTTTGTACTTTTAATTGTGAATTGCTCATTATGTATATACAGAAGAATACTTCAATTTTCTGATGACATGAATATAAGTATGGAAACTTTTTTGAGAGTAGATTTGTAGATGTTTTCAATGATTTGAAATTGGGTTCATCAAAATTGCATCAAAATTGTATGGGGAAATTCTTCTGTCCCATATGCATATCTTTGATGAAGTTGTGCATGGTGCTTTACTGGAGTTGAAACTTTATTCCCAACTGAATGGGATAAAGCTTATTCCACAATATTGATCATCCAATATATTTTTATTGAACAGCCTAAATTGTGTCAGCTGCACTCTGACGTTCTTAAAATTGGCAGAAACATTAATTCCCATCAAACTTTTCTTTTTAAATTTCTTTTTTTTGGTTGTATTTTAGGTTTCGAATTCATACCAAACAAAAAATTTGGTGGAATTAATTTGCATTAATAGGTCTATTTTCTGTGACTGCTTTTACACAGAACTGGAGGCAGAGAAAATTACTTCACTGCATGGTGAATGGTGAGTGACAAAGGCTATTTGCTTACTGCCAATGCAGTATTAAGCATTTTCATTCGATAATAAATTTTAGACCCTAAAATTGGTTGTTGTATTTAAATTTCGTCTCTAAAGTTTTAGGAGAGAACTACATAAATGACTTTTTGACATATAAAGTCAGTGATCCTCACATCAATAATGGAGATCACGGTCGTTTTTCAATTCTCTCGAGAAAATTTACAAGGACTTTTTTTGTCTTTTTGGCGTCGGTACTGCACGCTGCCGTACCACTATTGCACTATGCAACCCTACTATTGCGTCAGTAGAGCAAACACCAGCATTCAATTCAAAAAAATGGGGGTTGTGTAACGAAACCCCACTTGCACCAGCTTTAGCTAGGATAACAATCTAAAAAATTTGGCCTTTAATGACAGTAGGAAAGACACATAGATGACAGTATTAATTAGTAAGTTCATAATTACGCTAACAATTGCTTACCGTTGTAAATTATTTGAGATTTTATGATGGTAAAATATTATAACGGTAACTTTTATAAGGGTAATATTACAAAACTTCCTAATAGAAAATGATATTTTGTAACAGTATTTTTAAAAGTATCGTAATACATACCATCGTAATATTATCTGTCACGACCTTTATGATAAACTGTCGTCAAAACAGATCCTGTTGCAACGGTTTCTTACTAACCGTCGCAAGATATAATGACAAAAACGCGGGTAGAGCGTTAAATCCCAAAAACCAAGACACAAAATCGCGCTAGCTCCGCTCTTCGCCTCTCGATCTCCTATTCTCCTCTATCAGAAACCCTTTCCTCTCTTCCTTCTCTCCGTTCTTGCTCTCCACTGTCTGAAACCCTCTCCTCTCTCCCTTCTTGATCCAAATCTCTTCCTTTTCGATCTCCTCTCTCTGAAACCCTCTCCTATCTCTGATCTGAAATAAGGCTCTTCTCTCCTCTCACTCTGCTCTCCTCTTCTAATCTGAAACGATGCAGCCCTCACGACCCCGAAGCCCTCGTCCCTCTCTCTCACGTTCAGCTCTCTCTCGTCACCGCCCCCATTCGCGTCAGATAAAGAGAGGAAGTAGGGGTCCTGACTTGACTTATAAGATCGTGCTTCTTTGGCTTTGTTATGTTTTTAGTTTACTGTCCTCTCTGTTATCTATGCTCGTATAATTCTTTTTTTTTTTTAGAGCTGAGTTTCTATGCCTGATTACAGAAAGGTATTTTATAATTGTTTGATTATCTCTGAAAATAAACCATAATACATGATTACAGAAAGGTATGCACAATCATATACTGTCATTTCCTTGTAGTCATTCTGTTTTTTTGATACATCTCTAAAGAATTATAAATCTTTGTTAGTTATGTAAATTAATTAAGTGAGAGAAGACCGATACTTGGCTTGAACTGAACAATATTTTAGCTTTGGCATAAATTATTAAGTTTAAGTGTTATCCATTCTATCCGGCACTTCTCAGCCTCTCTGTAATAGGGAATGCGTGTCTGTATGAGTAAATATGTTTTTAGGACTAGATTTCTGGCTTTACCAAGGACTAGAAATTGGTAGGGTGTGGGACACAGATGGTGATTGGTTAAAATTGCAATTCGTAGGCATACTTTGCATCTGGTATGATATGATTGTTTTTCCACTGAGGAAGGATAGTATAGCATAAGATTTTACGGTGCTATGATGCTTTTTATGTGAGCTGTGATTGGGGATAATTTTTGTTTTGCTTCTTTGTTCTTGGTCTTAAGTGTGCCAACCTCCGTAGGTCTTGTGCGGATAATTCTGCATAATACTTTTAAAGAAAATTAAAGTCTCCTGAGTATATCAGCAGTTTTGCATACATACTTTAGTTGTTATGTTTATGACTAAACTTAATGTTTGTACAAGGTTGGCATTATATTATTTCCTGGAGTATGATATTGTAGGCAGGAGTTCAATATAGCATGAGTTTTTACATTGCTATTGAAAATTGGATTACCATTGCATTTTGGTTTGCTTTACTATATAGCATTAATATATCATATTTCGTTTTCCTTCTCGTACCACCCAAATTTATGTGCAAAGATAGATTGCTTTAACAAAATTGATAGAGTTGTGCAGTTATAGGAACCATTTTACATAAACATTGCTTTAAACATTTAAACTCTAGGTAGACGGCTACCGTAGACTTTGTTGTTAAATTCTACCTAGGCAAGTATATATGTACACAAGCACCAATAGTAGTAGAGCCTCCATCGACCTTCTTTAACCCGTAGTCTTCGCTCTTGGGCACAAAGTGTCATTCCACTTACGGACCATTGAGGCCTTTTTGTATTATTTCATTTGACTGAAAATTCTGAGCTCTCCCCTTGGGTTAATGAACTTGGAGAAAGACATTCTACAGAGCATGGGGGTTTTAGGTATCACTCCGTGTTGGGCATGGAAGCCATGAATGTTCATGTTAACAAGATGAGTTTAGTCATGAATGAATTATGTTAGTCAAAATTTATAGTTAATTCCAAACACCCATGTTACAGTGTGAGAGACGTGAAATCCCTCAATTGATCATATTTTCTTGATAGCTGCTTCTCGGTCTGTGGTTTCTTGTACAAGAAGCTTCTCTCAATTTATATCCTACTTTTAAATGGAAATATACAATGTTGAATGATGCTCAACCTTTTTGCTGACAATGCTGTGTACAATTGAAATAAAATTATGTTATGTTGAGCCCTTCTCTTTGGGACATAGCCTTGTTTGTATTACGGATGATTGTTGAAGAAATTCTCTGTTAAGCAATTATCTTCTTAAGAACTTACGGGGATTTGCTGCTTTTAGATGATTTCGTCGGACATTAGTCGTTTTAAGATTAGTAAATTCTTTTTGATAATATCTCTAGACCAGTAAAATGAAAAGTGTACAGCATTAAAGGAAATATGCCTCACAAAGGGCTGGTATTGTCCTTATGATTCTGATCGTATTTAGTATGATATATTTTGTTGAAAGGCTGATAAACATGTTACTCTTTTTTTCTGCCTCTCTTCTTTTAAGAACCACTAGAAAAAAGATAACTTGTTACTCATGTTCAATGACCTCTTTGTTAATATGCTTCCGTGTGGTCTTTGAATACAAGTATACTTTATTGGTTGAATATAGTTTCATTTCTTTTTTATATTTCATTGACATTTTTTTTGTAGTTATCTTTTTGTGATTTTCTCTATAGAAGAGTACTTTTACTCATGCAAATAGAATTGAGTACTGTAATAATCACATGATACCCCGAAAAGGCTCCAAGTTTTATCGTTTCTTTGTTGTTCTATGTCTTCCATTTTTATTTGATTCATTGTTTCATTTTTATATTCTAAAATTTCAGGTTCATTTTTGTTTGGTTGGATGAGAGGAAAATTGGCTTTGGCTTTTGTATTTCAGCGGCTTTAGATGAGATCAGAGGTAACTTTAAAAGAGGGAGATGAGGTGGTTCTTTCATCTCCTAGGCCTCGATCAGGTTAGATAAATGAGTAGTTATCAAGCTTGATAGAATAGATACTATTATTATTCAGCTTAATCCTTGCTAATTATTACTTTAATTCTGTCAAGCAGTCAGACTAAGCTTTGTGATTCAGGGATTCAATGGGAGAAAGATGGATGGAGCGAATTTCAAATTCTAATTTCTTGAATGTGTGGCAGTTAGGATGCTGGTTAGTCTCTATTGTGCATTGGTTGACAGTTTTACACTGGTTAGTCTCTTTAGTAGTCTCTATTGTATGTTGGTTAGTCTTGAGACTTGAAGCTTTCGTCCCGGCCCTAGTATATTCTTACCTAACATTGTTTAAAGTGAGACAAAAAAACTATTTGGTTTTCAATTAATAAGGCTCATGCCACAAAAAGTCATTGTGTACCGTGTGTGTTCATCAAAGCATATTAAAGCATTCTGCTCATGGAGATAATATAGTTAGAATTATATCTTTAATTTACAGGTTGTACGACTAAACAACAAGAAAGCTTATTTTAGAATCAACTGGGCATAGAAGTTTTTTTGCAAAATGACAGGAGCTAGAATCTTTTTTTCACGACGCTAGATGATATTGGCATTGTTGCAAAGTGATAAAGTAATGACGTTTTTCTGCAATGCCGTCATTGTAAATCTTACATTTTACGACTTTTTTTACCTACCGTAGTGAAAATTGACAAAATATTACACCCACTCACGTAGACACGGCAATTCTCCGTCCTCTATGGTAATAGAGGATGGGTAATTGCCATCTTTAAAGATGATTTTAGTAGTATTGTCTCTGACGTTCTTCAAATTGGCAGAAACACTCATTCCAGCCAAACGTTTCTTTTTTGTGGTTGTATTTAGGTTTCGAAGAATGAGTACCATTGATGATGATTTGGAATCTGCAGGTAAACTTTCTATCTTTTTCTCATCAGGGTCTTGTTATTTCTTCATCATACCCAAAAAAATTGGCGGAATTAATTTGCATTAATAAGTCTATTTTCTGTGACTGCTTTTACACAGAACTAGAGGCAGAGAAAATTACTTCACTGCATGGTGAATTGTGAGTGAAAGGCTATTTGCCTACTGCCAATGCAATATTAAGCATTTTCATTGATTTACCAATAATAAATTTTAGACCCTAAATTTGGTTGTTGTAATTAAAATTTTACACTAAAGTTTTAAGGGAGAACTATATAAATGATTTTTTTTATCATATATGATCAGTGGTCCTCATATAAATAGTGTTGTGCAGGTGCAATTAGAAAAATTAAAAAATAAAAGGAAAATGGTGAAAATACAATTTCACATGATTCATCTCAAAATTCACTGATTCGTAGTGTTTATGGTTCGACGAAAAAATCAAACCGAACTTAACTGTGAGTTTTAGTTGGGTTTAATTTTTTGGTTCCGTATTATTAATTAAAAATAATTTTTAAATGATATTATTGAAAAAAATATAGATAATTAAAATTTTATTTTGGTTTGATTTTATAAGAAATTATATATAAAAAATAATAATATAACTTTAATGTTTCTGTTCGGTTTTATAAGAAATTATATATAAAAAATAATAGTATAACTTTAATGTTTTGGTTCGGTTTGGTTCAAAAATTATCAAAATTCTAAACCGAGTCGAACAAACATAAAGAACGGACCGAACTGATTATTTTCGATTCGGTTTGGTTTGGTTTGATTTTGAACACCCCCAGTCATTCCTGTAATATTAAAACTTTTCGATCATTTTTTTAAATTGCTCATTACAAAGTGACTTTTTTTGTTATTCCACGAGTTTTAATGTGTCAATTCAGTCATCGAACTTACAAATCATTCACGGTTAACACCAATGCCTAGATTGCCACATATGGGGATGATTGTAAGAAATTGATACATATTACCTAACTTGAATATGGAAATGGTGCTTAAAATATATTTCATCTTTTGTTACCGTACAACTAAAATTTTATACGATACGTGATAAGATCTAGACTGAATACTCCATCAAAGAAAAGATAGTATGAGAACCGTAGGATTAACTAAGTTGTTATGAAGAATATAACAATCTGACGAAAATACATGGATTGTCGATGTGGTACTATAAGAAATATAGTATTCTACAAGAGTCGGATATCCCTGTGAAAAATAATTCACAAGGATCAAAGCGGGACTTGTGATAGCCTTTCATATTAAAAATTCATATTTTTAGGAGGCGCAACGCCTCTTGTAAAGATCCTTATAGTCTATTTCTTTTTACAAGATTTTTCGACTCCTGTAAAACATTGTTTAATAGAATTTTCAGACTCATGTTGAATGTATTCAATAAGTGTTTTTAATACTTGTGAATTAACATCTACAAGTATTTTGTATCCCATAATGTGAGATACTATAATGTTCAAAGTATTCATATTAAACTTTCAAAAGGATAATTTTAAATAGCATAAAGAGCATCAATATAATACTTAACAACATTAATATATATATATATATATATATATATATTATTTGAAGAAAGTGTTACATTATTCATTTAATCAACTTACAAATAAATATAACTTGAAAACTAAATTATCCTTAAAATGTACAAGAAACACTTGTTCTTAAAATATACAAGCAACATTTGTTCTAATCTCGTCAGACATAACAAAAAAAATCCTATAACTCAATAGGTAGGCATACGAGCTCAGGTAAAAGAAGAAACTGTGAAAGACACTTGTATGTACCCAAAAACATATTAAAAATACACATGCAGAATCTCAAATGATAGCTGACTTACCAAACCAGTATGGCCCAATTGGCCACACTTGTAACAGGTGCCCACTTGTTTTGCAAATGTAGCATTATGTGCTTAAAAGACATCAACAGAAGCAGTAATCACCCTCGGTTATGATTAAAATTAAACTCAGTCAAAGGTAAAGTAAATAGGAAGGTATAGAGAAATAAATGGAGCAATTGACAAAAAGGCCATGAGAAAAGAATAAGAAAGTTAGAACACAACGAACACTGCTCAACATTATCTGGTAAGACAAACAGCTAATATCAATTGTATGTCACAATGCAAGTCCCCTAATCTCATATTTCCATCGCAATCGCATGTTTTAAAAATACATAGATGCATCAATTTAGCTAGTCCTCACAAATTTCCAGCACTTTCTGTACAACATAATTTACAAACTAATCCTTCATCATCACCTACATCCCATCAGTCAAACAAGAAAAGCTACTCACTACCACGTCACTCGTGATAAACAGTATCATTGTCATCATCTGCCAGTAACTTCTTGTTCGTCTGAGCATCTTTAAAGATTTGATTGTTTTAGCAAAAGATACATCCCCCCAATGAATATTGGTTGAAGACACTTATGCCATCAACTAATGCCATCCTTTTTTATAAGGCTTAGGCTATTCTTCCCAACAAAAAATACTATAATAAATACACAAAGCAACTTTTAAAATGTTTGTTTCCTCTAGGGATTAAATACTTAGAAACACCTTCTCAAAATGACATTTGTCATTTCCTTGTCGTTGCTAAAGTAGGTGTTATATATTAGGTTAACATATTTTCAAGAAGTTCAGTAGAAAAGCCAAATCGTAGGCAGGCTACTAATGTGAACTCCTTCTTTGAAAAGCGGAATGGCTTCTTTCCGATGAGAAACCACAACTTGTCATCAGGAAGTTTAACACCGAAGCATTTTGCTTCCCTTCACATTATGTGATGAAAAATCATGGAGGAAAACTTTATGGATAAGACATCCAATAGATGCTCAAAGCAAGTATCTCTAAATGATATTTCATGACTCTCGTTCAACGTCCAGTTGCAACGGATGCTGCAATAGTAATTTACTCGTACTATTCTGATTTTGCAACATTACGAGTGCTACTGAGCTGGATGTTGGTAGTCATTTCCTATAGAAATGCACACTTATTAAGCTGTTAACCTCACAAAGTACTAATTAATTCCACACTTAGAAAATTATAAGTACTGACTTGAAGTATTCAAGGGTACACTTGAAGTCTTGAAGTGTGGCCTTGAAATCTTCATGTGTGACCTTAAAATCTTTAAGTGCGGCCTGGAAGTCTCTAAGTACGACCTTGAAGTCTTGAAGGGTGACCCTAAAGTCTTCAAGTGTGACCCTGAAGTCTTCAAGTGTGGAAGACTTGAAGTGTGACCTTGAATTCTTTCAAATCATTCCACACTTGAAAAATATTAATTATTGACTTTAAGTATTTGGTTCATACAGAAATTTAAAGACTTGAAGGTCATACTTGAAGTCATCTAGTGTGACCTTGAAGTCTTTAAGGGTGACCTTTAAGTCTTTTAAGTGTGGAATAAAAGTATTTAAGTATGACCTTGAAATCTTAAATTGTGAACTTTAAGTCTTCAAGTGTGATCATGAAGTATTCAAGTATAACCTTGACTTATTCAAGTGTGACCTTGAAGTCTTCTAGTGTGACTTCAAAGTTAATTATATTCGACACTTGAAAACTTCAAGTACTAACTTGAAGTGTTAGTTAACATAATAATATCTTTCACTGTCCTAGAATGACTCTATACTTCTATTAACAATAAAATCATTGGTTCTCTGCTACCATTTTCCTAGAAAAAATAAAGAAGAATCACAAAGAAATCAGAGACAAAAAAAATTTCATAATGAGTTCCAAATAGGTTCAAAATCATACATCTAGTTCAAGAATTTTAGCAGATTATTAGAATAAATGCAGAGCAAAACAACCAACAAACCCTAGTTAGAAAATCGGAGATAAATTTAAATTAGGCATTCCATGTTATGAAGATGCATACCTTGTCGTGATAGATTGAGAAACAAAGAAGATTGTCACTGTAAACGCCAACCGCTTAAGAAGATGAAGTAAGAATAGGAAACCCTAAACACAACCCCGAGGTTGCAGCCAATCACGAGGAGGAAGAAAACGCAGAATGCAAAGATCCATGTAGTAGATAAATCAGTCGAAATGAAAAGGGATGACGAGGGAAATAGGGATGCTGAAAGTGAAGTAGAAGATTGAGATGTGATCGTGAAGAAGAAGATGAAAATAGCAGAGAAAGCTGAATGAAGTTGATGAGGGGAGAAAATGAAATGTTGAAATATTTTTGGCAGATTTTTTGAAAAAGGTGTAATGGTTAAACTATTCTGATTAGATTTGTAACTGCAATTTATTTTATAATTGTTGTTTGGTAATCGTACAAGGGTAAGAAAGTATTCTTCTTTTAGGTTTTTAGTGAACGTGGACCCGAAATGTATGTAAGCCTAAATTAAGGAGGAGTTCAGTTTAGACATTTGGTCAGGCCAAGGGTGTACATAGGCTAAAAACCCAACTCTTTTTTACGTCTTTACCCTTCTGCCTCTCTCACTCATCTTCTCTGTGATTATTTTCAAATCTTCTGCCCGAGGACTATGAGCTCTCTCTCTCTATACGATTATTCTGCTCGGTGACTACGAGCTCTTCATGTCAAGCTTGCGACAACATTAGGATGACAATTGTTCTTCACGATTAGACAAGGTTTTGACACACCGAGTACCAAGCTGCCTTCGCCACCATGACTAGCATGCATAGAGAGTATAACCTGTATTTTTTTCGGTGCGCGACTTCAATCATTTTATCTTTGATCAAAGATCTGTGAACCAGGAAATAAAATATTGTTATTTGGAATGATCATAAGATGTTTGTTTCATTGTTGGTTGTTTCTGTTCTGATTTGTTGAATTTGGAGATAAAGAAAAAGAAAGAAAACGCTTTGTGTTACTTTATGGATTGTCTTGATTTAGTTTGCAGCAACTATCAATCGTCATTTTTTCAAGGATTTTCATCATTTTAGCTTATTTTGCATTGGTCATCTGAATTTTATTTGGTAAACTCCTAATCCAGAGCGGTTGCGTCAAACATTTAAGTTTATATTAGCTTTGGTTATTATAATATCATCAGCTTCTTATTGGTCTCAAAGGAATCCAAAATCAGTGGGAGTGCTACTCAACAGCCGATGATTAGCTGACCTCATCAACCAATAGAAATGCCTTAGAATATAAAGTCTTGGATTCTTTTGTAAAGCTCTGTCTTTCTATGACCCATTGCCAACTTCTCTATACAAATCAACCACGCATTCATTATTTAATAAAGTAACTGGAAAAAATTCACAGTTTTTGATTATCGGTCGTGAATTTTCTATATCATAATATAAAAATCAAGAGAATAATTTAGAGAGAGAATGAGAGAATAAAGACACCATGATTTACGTGGAACACCCTTAAAGGGAAGAAAAATCACGGAGAGATTTTGATAGTATTTTATTATGCAGAAAGAGTTTACAAGCCTAATGCAAGTTAGTGAGTTAGCTTATTTCACATGGGTGTAGATGGTTGTTGTGTTCTGTTTAGAGTTACATCTTGCCTATATTTATAGACATTCATATAATGTGATACAACTTATCTAATTCTATCTAAAAATAGGATCAACAAAATATGACTATGAGATCTAGCTTATCAACATTGACAACTTAAGTAAATCTTGATCGTTCGATCAATCTAATGGTCTTGATTAGTTTCTCTTTGGATTGTCACATCGGCAATCCATGTACTTTCATCTGATTGATATGTTCTTCATAACCGCCTAATTGATCATACGCTTCTTACTCTATCTTCTCTTTGATAGAGTCCTCGGTCTAGATCTTGCAACGTGACATGTGAAATTTTACCTGTACATTGACATCCATTACACTCAACGGAATTTTATTCGTTGAAGTGTAATGTTTATTTTTCTGCCATTAACACATATCATTACTCTCCGCCTTTTTTAGCATCATTTATGGCTATTTTTTCCGTATTCTTTTGTCGTTTCATCTTGCCATTCAGAGAATACCTTACATGCACTATTCCAAAACAACATTTCATCTTCCCACTCATAGAATGCTTTACATGCGCTATTTCGGCGCAACCTTTCATCTTCCCGCTCAAAGAATGTTTTACACGTGTCATTTCAGAATAATTCTTTATCTTCCCACTCAGAGAATGCTTTACATGCGCTATTATGGAGCAATCATTCATCTTCCCACTCAAAGAATGATTTACAACGTCTTGAAAGATATGAGAAAAAGGGAAAGAAGGGCTCTAAAAGTTTCTTTAACCTTGGATATGCATTGACAAAATGTTTTTATGCCTTCTAGGTAAAATTTATTTAGTTTGATACAGTTGTTACATAATCAAGTTTGATTGTTGTAAGCTGATAAACTCTCTTCTAATATAAGCTTGGGTATTTGAATTTATTCCCAAAATTGGTACCACATACGCAGTCAAGGTCGCGAAAAATGTATGAAAAATTCTTAACTAGCTAGCAGCAATAGTGGTACCCTTCGAGTCCCTTCAAAAATATCAAGAAAGATTGTAAGTTCACACAAATTAGTATTTCTAAAGCTCTGCAAAATTCTTAGATTCAAAGGAATAATTGAAGTGTTCAAGTATTCCCTTGAAATCTTCAAGTTTGATATTGAAGTCTTCCAGGTTTTACTTGAAGTCTTCCAGATAGGATTGCTTTCTGATAGGATTGCTTTCTATTGTAAAATTCTCAATTTCAGAGGGATACTTTAAATCTTCAAGTGTTCCATTGAAATCTTCAAGTTTGATATTAAAGTCTTCAATGTTTTAGTTACAGTCTTCAAGATTGATATTTAAGTTTTCACGTGTTTGCTCAACGTCTTCAAGACTGCACTTGAAGTCTTCATGATTGATCTCAAAGTCTTCAAGATTAATCTTGAAGTCTTCAAATATAATCTAAAAGTCATTAAGATATTGTATTCAGATATATATCAAATGAGTTTTTATTTGATAGTTCTTCTAACATTAGAACCAACGGATCAATATATTGGAAATCATTAATTTATAAACCAGTTAAGATATGCTTAGGGGAGATGGAAAAGGATGAATTTCATGAGATGCCAAAGTGAAAATTGGAGAGGAGGAACTTGGTTTGGAGGTGAATAAGGTTGAGGAATATTTTTTTAAGCATGATGATAATTGGACAAGGAAAAAATTGATTGAAATGAACAAGAAAATGAATTTTATGCTAGAAGACATTTCATTTGCTAAATACATTTTTCTTGTTGAGCACTTGGTGAAAATCTCTTGCGATGATTACTTTTTTGTGCTCACACTCCTGTGGAGAAAGAAAAATTTGAGGAAGATGCTAGGATTGAGAGTGAAGTGAAAGATAGAGAGAGTGAACTGAAAAAGGAGAGAGTTAAGAGAATGATCAAGGGAAAGCAAGAGAGAGAAGAGAATGAAAAATAGAGATATGAGAAAGATAGTGAATACAAAGAGATCAACATACTAGAGATGGAAACGTAAATTCTATAATATTCAGCTTATGCACATTATTGCTAAAGATAGTGCTTAGAGGAGGATGCTTATGACAAGTTGGATAATATGGATTTAATTGATATAAACTCTCAACGGAACATGATTCTTTGGATGTTGTTGAACTCCCTCATAAATGAGCGAAGATACAAGTAAAGGGAAGTCCTCTATATGATTCCCTTATGCACAGTGTTGCTAGAGATAATGATCAAGGCGAGATGGGTCTGATAGGTTGAATGGTATGGATTTAATTGACATAAGCTACCAATCAAATCATGTCTCTTCAAACATTGTTGAAGACCCTCATGAATGAGCAAAGAGACAACTAAAGAGACGTCATCTATATAATTCACCGATTGGGTAACCATGGATAAAAATCAAAAGTGGGCTAAGAAAGTATATGAGAAAAGAATGAGTGCACGAGATTTAAATCGTAGAAATCGACTAAAGACTTGCCATTAAAGGTAAGATTTATCATGATGTATTTTATTCTTACCGTCATATGGTTAGTCATGGTATCCTTATAATGTTCATTACTTTCTACAGGAATAAGAAAGTAGATACCGGCTTTTGTATGTGTAATTATTCATGGTTTCAAAAGTTAGTTACCCTAGTAGAGATGCTTGAGTCGAACATAAGTATTTTTCCATAGTATATTTTGAATGTAGCATTTTTATATAACATTTTTATGATATATTTTTATTTACTACTTTACAGTATATTGATGTATACCTAAAGTTGATTAGAAGATACTTTAAGGAAAGCAACCCATAAATCAAAATAGCCATTGCCGATTTGCATATTCAAGAAAAGTTTTCCTAAGCCTTCAAGATTTTTCTTGAAGACTTCAAAAAGTATATTTCTTAGTATATTTTTTTAACGTCTCCAAGATTGATTTGGTGATCTTCAAGTCTTCAAGTATGATTTTAAACTCTTCAAGATTTGACAACTTTGAAGTACTGGCAGACAAAAATTCATGTTCAACTATATAGTTTTGATAGAAATGTTCATCTTTCCAGTCACTTACAGAGAAACTTAGCCACTTGAATGGAAATTTTTATGTTAATCTAACCAGGTATGTGCTTGAGATAGAGGATATTCTCCAGTATCATATAATTGGTGAGTCACCGCATTTTGGAAGGGCTTTGTCAGACTCTAACAAAGTATATATCAAATGCACAACTTGTAGGCCTCTATTTTATAAAAAGCCAATACTTATTCTTATTTATCAAATGCTCAATGATTATTTCGTTGAACATCAATATTAGTCATTGGATCACACTCGAACTATACTTGAATCAACAGTTGATTCGAGTTCATAACTTTTTTATTACAATACCGCATTAGGGGTGTAAGTAGTTTATTGCTCGGTTTAAGGTTTTTTATGGAACCAAACTGTAAATGAGGTTTTTCAAAGATACAAACCAAACTGAACCGTCCTTGATTCATGAATAGAGTCAAGCCGAACTGTTAAAAATCAGCTTGATTTGGTTCGATTTCGCGGTTTAACCAATTCTCTAAAAAATTTAGTTTCAGCCCAAATTAACAAAGGAGACATGAAATGAATTGTAAAAGAGCAATAGACAAAAATTCTAAATATTATGAAAAAAGTCATGAACTCATAATTTTAGAAAAAGTCAAAACTTAGTATCTTAAGAAACTCAATAAGATAACAAGAAATAATAAGAAAATTCAAAACTTAAAACATAGTAAAAAACTTCATGGAATAACACAATGAGTTCACAAACGAGGTTGGCAACTAAGAAATCAAAGAATGTAGAAGATCTACAAGTATCCACTTTGTCAAAGAAGCACTAGATCTACAGGCATCCACTTGGTCGAAGAATCAGCAGATCTACAAGCATTCACTTTTTGAAGAAGCATCATATTTGCAGGCACCCTCTGCGTCAAAGAAGCACCAAATCTTCAAGCACCCTCTACCTCGAAGAAGCACTAGATCTGCAAGCACCTTTGAGTAAAAAAGGTGCCAGAACATGAAGCACAGTAGCACCCTCTTCATTGAAGAAGAAACAGAGCATGATTACCAAGTATTTGCACCCTCTTTCACTTTATCTATAGATCCAGACTTATAAAGCTAATTAAATGAAGTAGAGAGAGAGGTATGAGAAAGAGATGAAAATGATGATGAGAGAGAGAGGTATGAGAAAGATATGAAAATGATGAGAGAGGGAGAGGAGACTAAGAGCGACGATGAGAGAGAGAGGGAGTGGATAGTGGGAGCAGCGCAAGAACTAAAGATAAAATGTTAGGGGTTGAGAAAATTTCCTTTATATAAAGAGATCAGCATGGTCCGGGGTGGGGCAGGTTGCTTACAAAAACTATAAAACTAATCGAACCGTATATAGTTTATAAAAATAGAATCAAACCAAACTATGTCAAACTTTTAAACTGGCCGAACCAATGCAGTTCAATTTGGTTCGGACTGTTTGATCATACACGTATGATACATATGTATCAGTTTGATGTGAACATACATGTACATAATCCCACATCTCTTTCGTGTCATGTAGCAATATGAAAACATAAAGGTTGCTAAGATAAAGGAGACATTGACATATGATGTTGTCAATGTCCCACAACATAATAATGTAAATTATACACTATATTTGACCATATTGTATTGATGTTGTACATATTAGATGATTTCATTTTTTTGTTTTTTGTCTTCTATAGAGGTTATTGTGGGATGTTTGATCTGAAATTCTTTGAAGCCCTTAGATACATGATAAATTTCATATCAGGATGGCAATTGATTTGTTCTGTCATGTTTGTGTCAGTGTTGTTTGAAGATATATTTTTTGTACTAATAACTTTGAATAATTAGTCAATATTGATAACTTTGGATAGTCCTTTAAGTCTTCAACACCACTTTTGAAGACTTCAAGATCTTACACTTCTCTATATTCTTGTAAATGTTGATAGCTTTAGATAGTCTCTTTGTATTTTGTTGATAATGATAATTTTGTACAATATATTTGTACTTCATACTCATATTTTATCTGCATAAATGGTTTCACTTTGTTATTTTGGTGATAAATTTGACTGAATCGTATGGTTACAAGTGGCTTAGTCATCAAGATTGGGTTGCTCTTTGTACTATGAAAGTTCTTGGGTATCAATTTTTCCTCGAAGATTTTAAGTGGATTCTTGAATCAACACTAGATGGCTCTCTGTATTACAAAAATTCTTAGTATCAATTCTTTTTACGACTTTAAGTGAATTCTTAAAGTCTTCAAATTTTATCTTGATATTTTTTAAGACTGATATTGAAAACTTTAAGACTGTGTGACTCTCTGTGTTACGAAAATTCTTAGGAAAAGTTTTTCTTTGAAGAGTTTAAATGAATTCTTGAAGTCTTCAAGTTTTATCTTGAAGTCTTCAAGACAAATCTTGAAGACTTCAAGATTGAGTGTCACTTTATACTATGAAAATTCTCAGTATCGGTTTTTTCTTGAAGACTTCAAGTAGATTCTTGAAGTCTTCAAGTTTTATCTTGATGTCTTCAAGACTAATCTTGAAAACGTTAGTCTGAAAGTTTTTAAGATTAGGTGACTCTCTGTTCTTTAAAAATTATCATTATCATCTTTTTCTTGAAGACATTAAGTGGATTCTTGAAGTTTTCAAGAACAATATTAAAATCTAAAAGATCAATCCTGAAGAATTCAAGACTGGGTGGCTCTTTATAATACGTACAATCTCAACATCAATTTTTTCTTGAAAACTTCAAATAGATTCTTGAACTCTTCAACTTTTATCTTGACATCTTCACGACTAATCTTGAAGACTTTAAAACTCTTCTTGAAGACTTGAAGAATAATTAGCATAGAGATTGACAACATTCAAAATGATCATACATATAAATATCCCAACATTCATGTTCCTATACATTATAATGGAATGAAAATATATTTATGTGGCAGGTGGTTGTACATCATGTTGATGGAGGGGGATAGGTGAAGTTTTCAAGACCAATCTTGAAAATTTCAAGACTTTTCTTGAAGATTTCAAGGATCATTTGTGAGAATAGAAAATGACACTATGACTAAGTTCTCGTGATGAAACATGCTTCTTTTGAAGCTCCCCTTTTATTCATTTTTCCATTTGTGAATTGACTTCACAAGTAGTCATTCGACGTTCATAGTATCATCGTTCTAACATGTCGTAGATATATAGGCTTGTGATAGGGAGCTTTCTAACATCTTTCAATATACCATTTAAACATTCGATGATGTTAATGGTCACTCTATTGTATCATCTTCCATAAAAAAATGTGATCATGCCCATCTCTCAACTCTCACCTCACTCAGGTATCGTGTGATTGCCAAAAATACACAGATGAATTCTGCCATTAAACAGTCATATTCGGACATGTAATGCATGTGGGAAGATAACTTGTATGTCATTTGCTATACTTGCATGTTTGTTCCAGATGAATACCAAGTTTTTTTATAACTAATTACATCATTTAATTTACAAAATAACCATTATCACCACGCGTCATTCTCTTAATAAGCAATCTCAAATACAATGAGATATATTTTGTTATTCATATCTTTTGACATTGCTACAAGCATTCCCCTTGTGCATTGTTTTAAGGTTGTTTTATCAACAACAATCACGGGATGTATAGAACTTGGCATATATATTCGTCTAACACTCACGTAATTAGACCTTATACAATGAACACTCAAGGAGGAAGATGCTCGATGATGATCGTGTTGCCAGATGTCAAAGCTGCAAGTATGTGTATTCTTGAACTTCGTTACTTCAAAGTATGGAGCATGGCAACTTCATACTTGTAGCCTCCGTTGACATGTTTTCAGCAGATTAAATTGCCAACAAGGACTTTGTGGACTTGAAGATCTTAAACTCAAAATTTTGACAGATGGCCTTTTTTTTATCATTGCACAGTTCATCCATTCTCATCATGTCTGATACACATTAAACTCAGACCATGATACAAAGGTGCATTAAGCATTGGAATATAAATTCTAGTTTTCAAATCCGATAAGGTTGGAGAATATTTTTTTGGATTGCATCATCATACGCACCAAGATCAAAATCATATTTATCATTGTCATCATCATCATAGCCATCAAAATGTTCATCGTCAACATCTTCAGATAATTCTATTTAGTACGACGATGATGGAAGTAAGTTGTTTTAAATCTCAAACAAGTTAGAGTGTACTTGAAGTCTTCAAGTAACTAATCTTAAAGTCTTCACGTTCGGTTTTGAAGTCTTTGAGTAACTAATCTTAAAGTCTTCACGTTCGGTTTTGAAGTCTTTGAGTAACTAATCTACTTGAAGTCTTCAAATTCAGTCTTGAAGTCTTCAACTTCACTCTTGAAGTTTTCAAGTAGCCAAGCTACTTGAAGTCTTCAACTTCAATTTTAAAGTCTTTAAGTTAAATCTTGAAGTATTCAAGTAGCCAATCTACTTGAAATCTTCAAGTTAAGTCATGAAGTCTTTAAATAGATATGGCTTGACAAGTTCTTCATCATTAACGTTATTTACTATACGAGTGTACTTCAAGTAGACAATACATAAAGAGTTAACATTCTGAGAAATGTAAATGTCCTAAAATGCTTAAGAAAGCTCCTAAAAAATTCATGAACCCAAAAAAAACTTGAAACATCATGAAATATATAATATATAAAACTTTTCATGGACAAGCTTCTCTGGTGAATAGAAAAGCACTTCGAGACTACAAGATATGAAAAATGAACAAGAAAACAGAAGAAGAAAGCAACAATAATGTTGAAGACGGAAGAAGGAAAATGTTGAGAGTGGGACACACTCTGAGACTTGTAGAAATTAAAAATGAACAAGGAAGAAGAAGATAAAAGCAACAAAGATATTGAAGATGGAAGAAGGAAAAATGTTGAAAATGGAAAGGTGAAAATGAGAGAAATTTTAAAGCTTCTTAAGGAAGTGAACTGTAATTGAGTATTAATTTAGTTGAATTTGACATACGTTGGAACATTTATCAAGAAATCGTAAGAAATGTAAGAGGGGAAACTATATCACTGGTTGTAAGGGAAAGTTGGAATGTGGGAATGGGGTGTAGGTAAGCGTAAATTAGACGTAAGATGTAGATTAGGCATTTGATTAGGATAGGGGTGTATAAAAACTCAAAGGAGTTTGGCTTTTGAAGGAAGGTGCTTTTAGTGGGGTAGTTGTGTGGGAAATGTTAGGGGCTTGTTTACGGATCAGTAAAGAGAAAGAGAGGAAAGGGTATGGTTACTGATTTTACTCAATATTTTATTTACTTATCAGTAAAGGTAAACGAGTGGTAGGTCCCACTAAAATTAGTAATCCCATTACTGATTTTTAGGTTAGACTATTACTCTCTCTTAGGTAGTAATAATCTTTACCCTTTACTTTCTTTGATGTGGGGTTCACTTATCTTTACCACTCCATCACTATTCTCTTTCTTCCATCACAATAATACTCTCTTCCCTTTACTAAACCAACAAATCCTCCATTTCCTACATCTTCATATGGTTTCTAAGTAGTAATTGAGACAGTGTTTTATTATATTTTGTGACATATTTAAAGTATCGACGGGGTACATATATTTTTATGATAATATAATTTAATATTGTAATTATTTACTTAAAATATAAATAAAGT